>WNWK01011136.1:20000-66183 GCA_009830355.1 Cherax destructor | reverse complement strand
TTACACCCTCATATCTGACCTGGGGCTGAGTGTTCAATAAGGCTGTTGCTACAAGTTCACTCTACTTTACACCCCTCATATCTGGCCTGGGGCTGACTGTTCAACAAGGCTGTTGCTACAAGTTCACTCTACTTTACACCCTCATATCTGGCCTGGGGCTGACTGTTCAACAAGGCTGTTGCTACAAGTTCACTCTACTTTACACCCTCATATCTGACCTGGGGCTGAGTGTTCAACTAAGGCTGTTGCTACAAGTTCACTCTACTTTACACCCTCATATCTGACCTGGGGCTGAGTGTTCAACAAGGCTGTTGCTACAAGTTCACTCTACTTTACACCCTCATATCTGCCTGGGGCTGAGTGTTCAACAAGGCTGTTGCTACAAGTTCACTCTACTTTACACCTCATATCTGACCTGGGGCTGAGTGTTCAACAAGGCTGTTGCTACAAGTTCACTCTACTTACACCTCATATCTGGCCTGGGGCTGAGTGTTCAACAAGGCTGTTGCTACAAGTTCACTCTACTTTACACCTCATATCTGCCTGGGGCTGACTGTTCAACAAGGCTGTTGCTACAAGTTACTCTACTTTACACCCTCATATCTGGCCTGGGGCTGACTGTTCAACAAGGCTGTTGCTACAAGTTCACTCTACTTTACACCCTCATATCTGACCTGGGGCTGAGTGTTCAATAAGGCTGTTGCTACAAGTTGACTCTACTTTACACCCTCATATCTGACCTAGGGCTGAGTGTTCAATAAGGTTGCTCAAGTTGACTCATTACACTCATATCTGGCCTGGCTGATGTCATAAGGCTGTTACAGTACTCACTTCATCATATCTGACCTGGGGCTGAGTGTTCAAAAGGCTGTTGCTACAAGTTGACTCTACTTTACACCTCATATCTGGCCTGGGGCTGAGTGTTCAATAAGGCTGTTGCTACAAGTTGACTCTACTTTACACCCTCATATCTGACCTGGGGCTGAGTGTTCAATAAGGTTGTTGCTACAAGTTCACTCTACTTTACACCCTCATATCTGGCCTGGGGCTGAGTGTTCAATAAGGCTGTTGCTACAAGTTGACTCTACTTTACACCCTCATATCTGACCTGGGGCTGAGTGTTCAATAAGGTTGTTGCTACAAGTTGACTCTACTTTACACCTCAATCTGCCTGGGGCTGAGTGTTCAACAAGGCTGTTGCTACAAGTTCACTCTACTTTACACCCTCATATCTGGCCTGGGGCTGAGTGTTCAACAAGGCTGTTGCTACAAGTTCACTTACTTTACACCTCATATCTGGCCTGGGGCTGACTGTTCAACAAGGTGTTGCTACAAGTTCCTCTACTTTACACCTCATATCTGGCCTGGGGCTGAGTGTTCAACTAAGGCTGTTGCTACAAGTTCACTCTACTTTACACCCTCATATCTGACCTGGGGCTGATGTTCAATAAGGTTGTTGCTACAAGTTACTCTACTTTACACCCTCATATCTGCCTGGGGCTGAGTGTTCAATAAGGCTGTTGCTACAAGTTCACTCTACTTTACACCCTCATATCTGGCCTGGGGCTGAGTGTTCAACAAGGCTGTTGCTACAAGTTCACTCTACTTTACACCCTCATATCTGACCTGGGGCTGAGTGTTCAATAAGGTGTTGCTACAAGTTACTCTACTTTACACCCTCATATCTGACCTGGGGCTGACTGTTCAATAAGGCTGTTGCTACAAGTTCACTCTACTTTACACCTCATATCTGGCCTGGGGCTGATGTTCAATAAGGCTGTTGCTACAAGTTCACTCTACTTTACACCCTCATATCTGACCTGGGGCTGAGTGTTCAATAAGGTTGTTGCTACAAGTTGACTCTACTTTACACCCTCATATCTGACCTGGGGCTGAGTGTTCAATAAGGCTGTTGCTACAAGTTGACTCTACTTTACACCCTCATATCTGGCCTGGGGCTGAGTGTTCAACAAGGCTGTTGCTACAAGTTCACTCTACTTTACACCCTCATATCTGGCCTGGGGCTGACTGTTCAACAAGGCTGTTGCTACAAGTTCACTCTACTTTACACCCTCATATCTGACCTGGGGCTGAGTGTTCAACAAGGCTGTTGCTACAAGTTCACTCTACTTTACACCCTCATATCTGACCTGGGGCTGAGTGTTCAACAAGGCTGTTGCTACAAGTTGACTCTACTTTACACCCTCATATCTGGCCTGGGGCTGAGTGTTCAATAAGGCTGTTGCTATAAGTTGACTCTACTTTACACCCTCATATCTGACCTAGGGCTGAGTGTTCAATAAGGCTGTTGCTACAAGTTCACTCTACTTTACACCCTCATATCTGGCCTGGGGCTGAGTGTTCAATAAGGCTGTTGCTACAAGTTCACTCTACTTTACACCCTCATATCTGACCTGGGGCTGACTGTTCAACAAGGCTGTTGCTACAAGTTGACTCTACTTTACACCCTCATATCTGGCCTGGGGCTGAGTGTTCAATAAGGCTGTTGCTACAAGTTGACTCTACTTTACACCCTCATATCTGACCTAGGGCTGAGTGTTCAATAAGGCTGTTGCTACAAGTTCACTCTACTTTACACCCTCATATCTGGCCTGGGGCTGAGTGTTCAATAAGGCTGTTGCTACAAGTTCACTCTACTTTACACCCTCATATCTGACCTGGGGCTGACTGTTCAACAAGGCTGTTGCTACAAGTTCACTCTACTTTACACCATCATATCTGGCCTGGGGCTGACTGTTCAACAAGGCTGTTGCTACACGTTCACTCTACTTTACACCCTCATATCTGACCTGGGGCTGAGTGTTCAACAAGGCTGTTGCTACAAGTTCACTCTACTTTACACCCTCATATCTGACCTGGGGCTGACTGTTCAACAAGGCTGTTGCTACAAGTTCACTCTACTTTACACTCTCATATCTGGCCTGGGGCTGACTGTTCAACAAGGCTGTTGCTACAAGTTCACTCTACTTTACACCCTCATATCTGGCCTGGGGCTGACTGTTCAACAAGGCTGTTGCTACAAGTTCACTCTACTTTACACCCTCATATCTGATTTGGGGCTGAGTGTTCAACAAGGCTGTTGCTACAAGTTCACTCTACTTTACACCCTCATATCTGACCTGGGGCTGAGTTTTCAACAAGGCTGTTGCTACAAGTTCACTCTACTTTACACCCTCATATCTGGCCTGGGGCTGACTGTTCAACAAGGCTGTTGCTACAAGTTCACTCTACTTTACACCCTCATATCTGACCTGGGGCTGAGTGTTCAACAAGGCTGTTGCTACAAGTTCACTCTACTTTACACCCTTATATCTGGCCTGGGGCTGACTGTTCAACAAGGCTGTTGCTACAAGTTCACTCTACTTTACACTCTCATATCTGGCCTGGGGCTGACTGTTCAACAAGGCTGTTGCTACAAGTTCACTCTACTTTACACCCTCATATCTGGCCTGGGGCTGACTGTTCAACAAGGCTGTTGCTACAAGTTCACTCTACTTTACACCCTCATATCTGGCCTGGGGCTGACTGTTCAACAAGGCTGTTGCTACAAGTTCACTCTACTTTACACTCTCATATCTGGCCTGGGGCTGACTGTTCAACAAGGCTGTTGCTACAAGTTCACTCTACTTTACACCCTCATATCTGGCCTGGGGCTGACTGTTCAACAAGGCTGTTGCTACAAGTTCACTCTACTTTACACCCTCATATCTGACCTGGGGCTGAGTGTTCAACAAGGCTGTTGCTACAAGTTCACTCTACTTTACACCCTCATATCTGACCTGGGGCTGACTGTTCAACAAGGCTGTTGCTACAAGTTCACTCTACTTTACACCCTCATATCTGGCCTGGGGCTGACTGTTCAACAAGGCTGTTGCTACAAGTTCACTCTACTGTTAAAGTAAAAAACATAAGTCTGGATAGTGAGAGTTGTGCTTCAACGTACAGTACTCGTCCAATTCTTCCTTCATTCTCATACCTGGCACTGAAAAAACATACAAATCATAGCACTGCAACATTTCACACTGATTCTAAACTATTATGGAAGTGGTGTCTATGACACAGCAAATCTTCAAAGCTGATGTAAACCAGGTGTTCAACGAGGATAAATTTAAATTACTCCAATAATGAAAAAAATTAATAGTAAAAGCAGGAACAAAATACAATCAACGTACTACAGTGAGAGAAAGGCTGCCACAGTGATAAGCTGTTCCACAAGGTACACTACTCACCCCCATCCTCTTCCTCATCCTCAAATCTGACAGAGATGTAAACAATAGCAGCGTGTCGTTCTTTGCAGAGATTATATAATTTGCATGATTGTCATCCAATGAGGAGACTGTAGAAAGAGAATATAAACTAAATCTTCAAGTGGTCCGCAGGAAACAGTATGAAGTTCAATGAGGACAAATTTAAGTTACTCAGTTATGGAAAAACTTGAGGAAATAAACGCTAGAACGAAATATAAAACAAATTCTAACTACACATTAGAACGAAAAACTAATGCGAAGGACTTATGAGTCATAATGTCAGAGGATCTCACCTTCAAGAATCACCACAGTATAAGTATCACAGTTGCGAGGAAAATGATAGGATGGATAATGGGAACTTTCAAAACAAGAGATGCCAAGCAAGTGATGATCCTCCTTAAGTCACTTTTTCTCTCTAGGTTAAAATACTGTTGTACACTAAGAGCCCCTTAAGGTAGGCAGATCTGGAGACTACCGAGAACCTTCCCTCCACGTATAAGTTCAAACACCTTCCTTAATTACTGGGAACATTTGAAATTCCTTGACTTGTACTCCTTGAAATACAGGCGACACACATTATAATTTACACATGGAAAATCCTTAAGGGACTAATCCCCAATCTGCACACAGAAATCACTCCCCACGAAAGCAAGACTGACCAGCCGCGCTGTGGTTCGTACGTTGGACTGCGTGCGGCCAGCAGTAACAGTTAGTGAGCAGGCCCTGATGCACCGGGAGGCCTGGTCATGAACCGGGCCGCGAGGTCGTTGACTCCCGGAACACCCTCCAGGTAGGTAGATCATAAGTGCCTTCAAAACAAGAGATGTCAAGCCAATGATACTCTTCAAGTCTCTTGTACTCACCAGACTGTAATATTATTGTACGCCACCAGCTCCTACTTTTAAGGCAAACCAAACTGCACATTTTAAGAAATGTACAAAAAAATCTCTCCAATGTTCATATTATATATATATATATATATATATATATATATATATATATATATATATATATATATATATATATATATATATATATATATATATATAGGTGAAACTGACTCACGAAATCGTAATGACACGATTGCAAACAAACCATACCACGGGTGGGATTCGAACCCGCGGTCAGAGAGTCTCAAAACTCCAGACCGTCGCGTAAGCCACTGGGCCAGCTAGCTTCAATAAGATTCATCCAACTAGGTACATTTCTACACCATAGGAAGGTTAGCATAGGCTCCACTGTGTCCACAAATGCAAGTTTTTACAGACGAATCTCCCCCTAGCATGGCCGTGACGAACTCTAGCTCAAGTCCCCCTCAAAGCCGTCAACATGACTCACGAAATTGTAATGAGAGATTCGTCTGTAAAAACTTGCATTTGTGGACACAGTGGTGCCTATGCTAACCTTCCTATGGTGTAGAAATATACATAGTTGGATGAATCTTATTGAAGCTAGCTGGCCCAGTGGCTTACGCGACGGTCTGAAGTTTTGAGACTCTCTGACCGCGGGTTCGAATCCCACCCGTGGTATGGTAGGTAAAACTGGTCAATTAGCAAAAACTCGTTTACTATTAAGTCCTTTCTGAAATTTTCTCTTATACGTTTAAAGATATTTTTTTTAATTTATGTTAATATAAAAATCAATAATTTTGTACCAAAAGAACCTTAGAAAACTTACCTAAGAACCTAAGAAAGAAGGAACAATGCAGCAGCCCTACTGGCCCATGCGAGGCAGGTACCTAACCTTATTAAGCGCAATTTAATTTAGCCTAATCCAACTAAATATATTTTAGATAAGTTTACAATAATTTAATAATAAACAAAAACAATGAACTTTTTTTTTTCGTTAGGTTCAGAATGATTTTTGCAAAATTACTGCATACACAAATTTTCGGTTGCCTTATTCGTCAAGAAGAGCGTTGCTATTTAAGCCAAAATAGCAAGTTTTACCTATTCGGCACGGCATAGAAATACCTACATAATTAGGAAAGCCTAAGTCTCTTAAATTGTACTCCCTATAATGCAGGTGAAAAAATTAATAATTTATATATGGAAAATACTAGAGAGACTAGATCCAAATCAGGTGAAACGAGAAATTAGTCTTTTCTAGAGCGGGAGATTGAATAGACAGTACAAAGTACACTAAGGTGTTAAAAGCAGGGGCGTCACTAGTACACTAAGAGGCAACTCAATGTGTGTAAACAGATCAAAGTTGTCTAATATCCTCCCTTCACATATAAGCTGAATTACCAACATATCTTTCCTTAGCTGGCTTTAAGAGTAAACGCGATGATAAGTTCGTGATTACTCGGGATGTAGGACTTATGATGAACTACCTACAGGGAACACAAGCAACCTCTAAATAACCAGCAGACCGAATACCTTTGTACATTTGATGAGTTTCGAGAGTTTTTCTACTCCCGGAGCCCAGCCATGGGCCAGGCTCGTCAGGTGTTTGCCTGGTTTACTAGGCTTTAGATGTTGGTGGCCCCGCAGCCCCACATGGATGATGATCCCTGGAACCATCCATAAATAAAAGGCTTGTTTCCCTGAACCTCGTCCAGTCAATTTTTTTTTTCCCCCATGAATTACTTTTCCACAATTGATTTCCTAATTTTGGATGGAATACTTTGTATTTTTCTTATAACTGCCTTCAACATATAATAACTGGTCATTCTGTACATTGTTCTCTTTAAGCCTGTGCAAGTAAATTGCATACCTCTTAACATGTATCTGATTAGTTATCTGTTAGCCATTAATGGTTCTAGGGATTATCTTCCCTACAGCTAGAGGTTAGAAAGTAAATATTACAACATCAAGAACAATTTAGAAGCATATATGGAAGTAAAATATGTGTAGTGAATTTAAGAATTTGTAAATGTCATATTGTGTGTTCAGGAGACAAGTTAAGATCTTGCCAGTGGAAAAAAAGGAACAAGTTTCAATCTCACTCTGGTGTGACAGGACGGTAATTCCTCTCTGAAAGAGTGTTATCTACCCATCTACTACCAACCTTCTACCATGAGGAAGTGCTACACCCGCAGGGGTCACTGTACAGGTTATTCCAGACGAAGATCGAAATCCCTTAACCTACTTTCTCTTATAAGACGTAAACTGAGAGGAGACATGATTGAAGTGTACAAGTGGAAGATGGGCATAAATAAGGAAGATATAAAAAAGATTCTGAGAATATTCCTTCAGGAAAGAACTCGAAATAACGGATTCAAATTGGATAAGTTTAGATTTAGAAAGAATATAGGAAAGTACTGGTATGGAAATAGAATATTTGATGAGTGGAATAGCCTGCCTAGTAAAGTCACTGAAGCTAAAACCTTGGGAAGCTTCAAATAGAAGCTAGATAAATTCACGAGTGAGAGGGATCGGATTTAAGCGGGACTTGAACATGAATTAATAGGTTTATCAAAGCATATTGTTGGGTAGCATTGAAAATGGGTTAGGCGAATATTTTTGGTAGTGGATTTGGGTTTGAGAATGATCTGCCTATCATGGGTCAGTAGGCCTGCTGCAGTGTTCCACCTTTCTTATGTTCTTATGAAACAATGAAGACATAACATTTACTTCAAATTTGGGTAATATTTGGGTGCCAGATCAACCAGGCTGTGATGGATATGTGGGGCAGCGGGCCTCTAGCAGCAACAGCCTGGTTGACCAGGCAAGCACCAGACGAGCCTGGCCCATGGCCGGGCTCAGAGAGTAGATACTCTCGAAACTCTTCAAAGGTATATCCAAGGTAAAGGTATATATACTGTAAAATTTCTCATTGAAAATTGTTTTGCCTTGGTTTGTCTATGATATACCTGTGTAGACAGCCTATGCTGTCTGCCAGCCGAGCAAAATGTAGACTAAGCCTACATGCCTACTTTTAATAGTTTCCACCAGAGGCCAGGCCTACATCACCCTCACTTCACGACTAGGCTACCTAGAGTCAACACCTGCTGCTACTCTCTCCCTCACTGGGCTTGGCCCCCTCGGGGCCTGAGCACAAACACACTGCCTGTGTACCCACGATATCGCAAATAAAGTAAGAAGCCTCCGAAGCCTTATCATTGCTCTCCGCTTGCAAAGTGACATAATAATCCTAGAAAACATTGGTGACAGCAGGTGGTTGCAGTGTTGTGTTGCCGGAGAGGAAGGAAGGAAAATGATGGAGTCGTCTTCACTCCATCACCCCATACAAGAAGCATCCGTCTCTCAACGAGTTATCCTGATGTTGTGTTTGCAAGTCTCAGCATCCAGACACAGGTACAAGCAGGATCCAGGCCGAAATTTGCCGATTTTCTTCGAGAAATATAAGTGGACCTCCCTGCGACTCGATGCCACAGCGTCCCACAAGTCACGTGTTTAGCGTTACCAGTATGTTCTGCTGCTGTTCAGCTTAGCACGGCTATTTCAGCAAGTCAGAGGTGAGTTTGTGGTGATTTCAGTGTCCAGTATGAGTGTTTCTCCCAGTGTTTGTGAGTGGGAGAGGAGGAAGCGGCCCTGTTCCTCGCCTGCCTCACCCACGCCCGCCACTCACGCTGCCACCGTCGCTCTCACTCCCTCTCTACTGTTTCTCTGTGAATTTGCCAGAGCTGGGATATCCCAGTGCCCGAGGTCACTTGAAGTCACATGGATCATGAAGCCACGTGGGTGGACGAGGCCATGTGGGTTACCAAGCCACGCTGTGGTCTGCTGCCCACATCATTCCGTCATGACGTCACTCCAGGACGTCACCCTCGACGTCTGCTGACATCACCCATGATGCTGCCCGATTTCACAATGTCACCCCATGACATCCCTCACGTCTGCTGACGTCTCCTCGCCATGTCACCCTATGACATCACCTAACGACGTCACGCCTGACATCACATGATGTCACATCGAGTGCTATAGTTTCACAGTGAGCATTTTATTTTCAGTATTGTCGATTATTATTATAATCAAATAGAAGCGCTAAACCACAGGGGTTATCAGTATTGTCGAGAAGTTTGAGAGAAGATATATGTTGTGCTAATTCCTCTGTCAGTGTTCTCACATGTTCATGTATGGCTTAGTATCGATTTTAACACAGAAAAGCGTCATGTTGTAACCGCATGTGCAGTAGGTGTGTGCAAGTTTTATGTGTCCTGTGTGGTCTTGAGCACAGCTGTGTGTGTGGACCACAGTATGTCTGCGCCCAGACATACTGTGTAGCACCTCGTGTTATTTGTCACCCGGTGTGACCGTTTGACAGCTGACATTAGTCAGTTCAGGCGTCAGTTATGATCGTCTGAGCCCCCTGTACAGAAAGCTCTATGTTCGCCGCTCGTAATGCCTTGCTGAATCGTTCCCGCTACGATTACCATCGAGACTCGTTTCCACTTCACCTCCAGACCATCAGAATGCAGTTATATTTAGAGAACCAGTCTGAGGACGCTTAGACTCGTCAAGCCGCAGTTAGCCCTGTCGGCAGGAGCTATGTCAGCCTCGTGTCACAGCTTCAGTGAGCTCCTGCACAAAGATGATGTCACTTTGACTGCTAGCCAGCTCACTCCAATACAGTGTATGATGTTATGACTCCCAGACGTTTTGCCCAAGTCGTCCCTGCCACGACTCGCTCCACACTCGCCGGCAGTGACAGCCCCAGCGACAGTACCAGTCGACAAATGTCCTCCTGAGTTGCTTGCCAGTAGAAGTCCTGCCCAGTTGCCGAGTACTCATGATGCCTCACTCGAGAGCACCAGCAGGTTGTGCCCCAGGATGAGTGAACCCTGCAACGACTACGGAGACCTTTTACAACACAGCTCAGCCACAGCAATGTCTCCTGTGCTGCAGTATCCATTGTTTTTGAATTTGTGGTAATTCAGTGTTCTGACCTTTACTGCATTAGTCTTATTGTGCTCTTTGAAGAAAGACCATCTGACATTACTATTCCTAACTCTTACAAGTTATATTTATTCTGTGACTGAATACTTTTCTTCACTGAAATTTTAATATTGTAATTTTAATAATATATGATTCCATTCTATGTCTTATTTTTAATGGATATTATGATTATTTATGGGAAGTGCTTAAACCCGTAAGCTGAGAACTGGGGAACAGGGGTGAGGGAAGAGGTAATGAAACTTGATCTGAAGTAGGGTAGGATATCAGGAATTCCTTTGGGCGTGAAATGAGTTGCCAGTAATGGAATAAGGTTACTACGGTACCTTCGATATGCCTTCTCTGGAGTATACCTGGAGGGTTTCGGGGGTCAACGCCCCCTCGGCTCGGTCTGAGACCAGGCCTCGATGAATTTCGGGAATTTTTCTACTCCCAGAACCCGGCCTTAGGCAAGCTTGCCTGGTCAACTAGAGTGTTGCTGCCCGCTGGCCCACTTATCCATCACAGCCTGGCTGATCTGGCATCTTGTCCAGTTTTCTCTTTAACACATTTGTCCCAGTAGAGTTTCTAATATCTTCTGGCAAGATGTTGAATAATTATAAGGAGAATTCTCTCATTTTGGAGAAATGGGATAATTTATCCAAGAAGCTTTTGGTCATTTGACTAAGGCCTTCCACTGGCTTACCGGCCCACTGAATAAAATAAAATATTACATCAGAAGTGATTTTTAAGTTTCCCCACACCGCTTATATATATATAAAAAAGTTTTATAGCGTCCTAAGATAGATCCTCGTCCACATTTCACTCCGCGCCACGGACAGGATGGAGAGTAGGTATGTGTTAAGAGAATGTTTCAACATTCAGTAAGACACCAGCCTTTGTAGTCCTTAAAACAAGAGACAAATCCTCTTTACAGGACATACGGTAACATACGACTTCGGGTCAGACAAGGTCATGTGCACTGAAACCAGAAAAAATAGTTTAAAGATTTTTTAGTAGTCTGCCTTCAACAAAAAACAGAGAAGGCCTCGGTTATAACTTGGGAAAGAAATACAGTAGTGTTTAAAGGGTATTAGGAGGTTATTTCCACATAGTGGTGGAACAATGGACTGAATTAAAAGCGAAGGTAATTAAAATAAATATTTCGTGCTACAACATTAGATATTACAAAATGTATATGAAGAATTAATGAAAACAAAGAATTCAAAACAAGCACAGAGTAAATAGAACAAGTAAAAGAGCTAGGAATATAAATGTCAAACTAACCAGCCTTTGGAAAATAAAAGAGGGTAAATATGGCGAGGGTGAGGAAAATAATAGGGGTAGGTAATGAAATAACAGATCTTAGCCTGTAAAATTGATGTGTAAAAAAAAAAAAAGACTGCAGAATTCAGTCACATCAATAGTGTTATTCATCAAGACATTTCAGCTGATCTCGTTTGGAATACTGATATGTGCTCACATCCGCCTTCAAGACAGGTAAGATCACATCCGCCTTCAAGGCAGGTAAGATCACATCCGCCTTCAAGGCAGGTAAGATCACATCCGCCTTCAAGACAGGTAAGATCACATCCGCCTTCAAGACAGGTAAGATCACATCCGCCTTCAAGGCAGGTAAGATCACATCCGCCTTCAAAGACAGGTAAGATCACATCCGCCTTCAAGGCAGGTAAGATCACATCCGCCTTCAAGGCAGGTAAGATCACATCCGCCTTCAAGGCAGGTAAGATCACATCCGCCTTCAAAGACAGGTAAGATCACATCCGCCTTCAAGACAGGTAAGATCACATCCGCCTTCAAGTCAGGTAAGATCACATCCGCCTTCAAGGCAGGTAAGATCACATCCGCCTTCAAGGCAGGTAAGATCACATCCGCCTTCAAGGCAGGTAAGATCACATCCGCCTTCAAGGCAGGTAAGATCACATCCGCCTTCAAGGCAGGTAAGATCACATCCGCCTTCAAGGCAGGTAAGATCACATCCGCCTTCAAGGCAGGTAAGATCACATCCGCCTTCAAGGCAGGTAAGATCACATCCGCCTTCAAGGCAGGTAAGATCACATCCGCCTTCAAGGCAGGTAAGATCACATCCGCCTTCAAGGCAGGTAAGATCACATCCGCCTTCAAGGCAGGTAAGATCACATCCGCCTTCAAGGCAGGTAAGATCACATCCGCCTTCAAGGCAGGTAAGATCACATCCGCCTTCAAGGCAGGTAAGAACACATCCGCCTTCAAGGCAGGTAAGATCATATCCGCCTTCAAGGCAGGTAAGATCACATCCGCCTTCAAGACAGGTAAGATCACATCCGCCTTCAAGGCAGGTAAGATCACATCCGCCTTCAAGACAGGTAAGCTCACATCCGCCTTCAAGACAGGTAAGATCACATCCGCCTTCAAGACAGGTAAGATCACATCCGCCTTCAAGGCAGGTAAGATCACATCCGCCTTCAAGACAGGTAAGATCACATCCGCCTTCAAGACAGGTAAGATCACATCCGCCTTCAAGGCAGGTAAGATCAAATCCGCCTTCAAGACAGGTAAGATCACATCCGCCTTCAAGAGAGGTATGATATCCGATCTTAAAAAAATGCACTGATCATTTATTGCTTAAACTCTGTGAAGGATTTACATTATTTGAGAGGTCTGGTAGCAGTCGCAACGTGTTCTAAACATGAAAGAATATTAGTGGTCTAGGTCACTAACCAACATACTACCATAACTTACTGGAGTGAAAGAGATGGGAGAAAGTGTTGAATAAACCTAGTGGAAAAATTAGTCAATTTCCAAACTGTGAAATAGTTGTTAAAAGGTACAAAAAAAAAAGAAAGTTGGTAGAACAAAGTTAGAAAAGTACATAAGGAAACTAGATGATTTTTTTAAAGATGTCTGATGAGCCGTACTACTGGTCCCAAACCTGCACACGCAAATACTACTTATGAACACAAGAGTTTTGGCAGACGGTTTAGGATACTTCCAATGAAAAGCATGGCAGCAATGAGTACGCAGAGATAACTCGATAAGTATTAAGGGACCACGACTCAACACCCTCCCTCCATGCATAAGGGGTATTACGAACTCCTAGCTGTTTTCAAGAAGGAAGTCAACAGATTCCTCTAAGCATTTGATCAGCTAGGTTTTGGTGCACATGATGAACTACGGGTACTGGACACTAACAGCTTGAACAATCAGGCCAGTAACCTGGAGGCCTGGTCTAGGACCAGGCAGCAGGGGCGGGGACCTCCGGAAGTGACTCCGCGTACAGGCTCTTACCTGGACCTGGAGGCTGAAAGTACCCATCTCCTGGTTGATAGAGCCAGTGTGACCAAAGCCCGTGGTGAGAAGTGCTCTGGAAACCACAACTATGAACAATAAGGGACCCAACACTTCCTCCTAAGGCTTAACTAATTACAGCCATCCATCCTGACACTTCACCCCTTATGTTATCTATCCTCCAAACAGCACGGGAATTTTCCCACGCATTACAGAACATTGTTTCTCTGCTGCATGGAAAGAACAACAATTAAATTGTTACCCTGGATTAGGATAGATAAGGTTATGTTAGGATGGATTAACTTAATCTATATTTATGTATACAGTAGTTATCTGCCAATAAGGATATAACAATAGGCGTATTTCGATGGCTGCACAATCCCTCAGTGCATAATCCCCGTCCCCTGCACCTCACTGCACACGATGACGCTAGTACAAAGTCTGGCATAAGTTACTAATGAAGTTAAACATCAACATTAAAGATGTGAAGCGAATCATAAGAGGCATTCACAAATTATAACACTAAAAATATTATCCCAATTTCTTCAATAAAAATTACATTTGGAGAAACAGCCCAAAACTAATTCAAACCTTCCACTAAGAAACACCAGTTTTCAAGCAAATGTGAAGAAGCATATTCTAGTCATCTCAGAGAGACTACTATCCTGTAATACACCAGACCAGCACATTAAGCCTCTCAGAATCCCATGAAAAACACTTTCACTTTTCAAAATGTTTTCTGTAAAAAGGGGCAAATTGGGACCTTCACAGGACAAAATCAATCCAAACTATTTAAGTAAGATGGACCAACACTGATGGAATAAGTCAGTAAGTAATAGTTATTTCGGCTTTGGAAACTTAATAATTTTTTTTTTACAATGGTCTTGAGGGTACACAGATATCAAGGAAATAAAAAAAATACACTAATTATATTTAATCCAGGATATTTCAATAAAGTCGAACACATTTATTTCTGATCAGAAGAAATTTCTTGCAGTTGTGGAAGAAGTTCCACAACATTATGGTTAATGTAATTAATGTAATGTAATTATGGTTAATGTAATGTTGTGGAAGAACTTCCACAACATTACATTAACCATAAGTCTCATTTAAGCACAACATCTGCAACAAAAATCCACCTACTTTCAGGAAGCTTTATTTTAATCAGGAGGAAGAGTTAAACCTGTAGGGGTCCTGCAGTGGATGGGGAATAGCAGGCATTCAGATTCACTCCGAGGAAGGAAAGGACAGGTCCTTGGATCAAGAGCCCCTCACCAGCATTAAGAAACACTCCTTGAGGAGGAATACTCCAGTTAATAAATGCAAAATAATTTTAAACTATTTTGAGATTAAAAGTGTCAAAATGGCACCTATACACCCCTTTAATAATACCAATCTTTTAACTAGGATACCATAAAAATTTGAAGCCTATCAGAAAAGCCATTCTCTAGTTATTACAGAGATTCCAAGTTTTATAAAGTAATTTAATATACTTACAAATGCGCCCACACACAAACTAAACTTTAAGGGTCTTAGCCAATCAGCAAGATGCATCAACCATTAATATTGCAGTTATTCAGAAGAGGCAGATTCAAATATACTTATTATGATTTAACGGGAATAAAAAATGGTAGATGTGCATATACAAAAATATATTTCACTCTTCATTATCATCGAATTAGGAGGCGGCATTTTTGAATGTTTGAAGCCAAGCAGAAGATAAGTTAGCAGAGCATCTGCAACTGTTCAAAAAATATTGTTCTAGTTACCATGCATCAGTACTGAAAATTTGAAGACAAGTGGATGAGGCTTTCTCGTCTTATATGCGAGATAAAAACGAAAAGTTGGAGGATTAAAACAAAGGTCCACCTTTGATACCTAATAATATAAGTATGTGGCTTAAGTCTGTCCGATTAAGAGCGCTGGCACCCCAAGCATGAGGTGTTGACAACTGCAGCCGTGAAGAAGACGTGCTTAGTTCAACACTGATGGACTGAGCACCTCCTTTAAAGGCTTGGATACTGTTCACCTCAAGCATGTTATTCAACCTGGAGGATGGGTTGTACAGTATATCGCTTATTCTTTATTTTTTTCAAGTACTGTATTTATTTATCCATTCTAATAACTTTTCATCTTACCTAAGTTTGCTTGTCCAGGTGTAAAGTAACCTTCTACGCGACGCTTTAGCCAAGTCATTATTACAGTCTGGGAATATACAGACTCTTTCTTTTTCCTTTCTAGCTTCTGTTTGTGTGTAAATAAAATTATCAAAGCTTATTTCTTGGGTAGCATTGAAAATTAGGTTGAACAAATATTCTGTTAGTGGGATGGAATGTGAAGGACCTGCCTAGTGTGGGCCAACAGGCCTGCTGCAGTGTTCCTCCTTTCTTGTGTAAGGTCTGCAAGGCACGAATTTTCGTACATAAATTTGTATCCATGTATGTGTACACACGCTGCCGGGTCTCTAATGAGTACGGGAAGTTGTGTGAATATTGCCCGCATTGTGTGTACATAAACCGTATGTTTACATAAATTTTAGTTACATAAATGCTACAATTATATAAATGCTACAATTACATAAATGCTACAATTACATAAATTCTACATTTACGTAAATTCTACATTTACGTAAATTC
Source organism: Cherax destructor (assembly GCA_009830355.1). Classification (NCBI taxonomy): domain Eukaryota; kingdom Metazoa; phylum Arthropoda; class Malacostraca; order Decapoda; family Parastacidae; genus Cherax; species Cherax destructor. The sequence continues at coordinate 50,151 of WNWK01011136.1, read as the reverse complement.
TACATTTACGTAAATTCTACATTTACATAAATTCTACATTTACATAAATTCTACATTTACGTGATTTCTACATTTATATAAATTCTACAATTTCACAAATTCTACATAGAAGTGAGTGTGCAGTGTATGTGTGTTTTAGGTACCTCCCAGCAAATACAACTTGGTTTAATTACATACTTGTAATTACTATTTGTAATCACCTACTTGTGACAACTGTGTGCGTACTGTGCGTGTGCGTACGTTAATTGCGTGTACGTTACCTTGGTGTGCGCCTCCCCCGGTTACTATACTCTCCTCTCACCTGCTGTAAAACACAAGAAAAATAAAGGTTAATTAACATTAATTACCTTGGACAATGTGTGTGTGCGGAACACATTGTGAAACATGAACATACACAAGACGCTCCACGATTTCAATCCAACACTTCTATATTCGTATATGCATGTGAGATTACCTGTGTAATACCTTGTGTGTGCTTACGTGTAATCACCTACGTGTAATCACCTATGTGTAATTACCTGAGTAATCACAACGAACGTGAGACCCATCTTGGAGTCTCATGCGGCGCCAAACATAAAATCCGTACACGATTAAGCATCATATAAAAAAATAGGGAAGATCTAAAGATTTGCAACGAGACTGGTGCAGAATCTAAGAAGTCAAACTATGAGCACCAGACAGAGAGAGGACGACCAATTAGATCTGATTATGACACTGAAAAATACTCCGGACTACATAGATAGGGCAGGTTGTTTTAAAGATGAGGAGAGGGAGCCAGGGGACAAAGATAACTAAAAACGAAGATAAGCCATAGGGATGCTAGGAAGTATTTATCAGTCTTAGGCTGGTGAGTAAGTAGAACATACTGGTCCGGGACTGCTGCGAGGGTGTTGATCCCTAGAAACATCCTTCAGGTATCCTAAAGATATGGTTTGGATGAGAGCGTCTACGAGTATTCTTCAGACTGGCTTATAAAACTTTCATTCCTGGCGAGTCAAGCAGCCATTAACGAGCTAACGGTGGTGAACAACTTGGCGCAGAGAAATGTGCGACGGCTACACTACAGTACTAATCACTGCAACAGAAACACAGGAAATATACCATCTCCAAGTCGTCAATGATCTCTCTACGTCACATCTTGATCAGAAGAACACAAAGCTCTAGAAGGTACTGTTTTTGATCATTTTACTACATATTGGCAATCATTATTCACATTGTAATTATATTCACATTCAAAATAAGTCAATAATAAGGATTTAATAAAATTATTAAAACATTTTTTAACTACTGAAAGTACATATACCAGAGGCAATTCTTTTCACTTATGATTGGAACAAGTGTGTGTGTGGTAGCAACCACCGATCATAACTAGATCAGGCCAATTTTACCCCAAGTGTTTGTTTATATTATGGAATGTCTGGGTATTGTGCCTCCACGGAAAATTCAATAATCGAAAAAATATTGCCCAACCTACAGAGGGTGGGGGTAGGGGAGGTTAAACTTATCATCTCCCTCCCCCACCATGAGGTATCAGAGGTCCCCGACACACTACCCTCCCTCCATGCACCTCCCTCCATGCATAAAGAGAATTACCAACAGACCACTAGCTGTCTTCAAGAGAGAACTGGACAAGTTCCTCAGAATCAGTGCCTGACCAGCCGTGCTGTGGCTCATACGTTGGACTGCATGCGGCCTGGTCTGGGACCAGGCCGCGGGGGCGCTGACCCCCGGAAACCTTCTTTGGGTCCTTCGGGTATCCTACCACAGAATGGAATCGAGTTAAAAATTACCTCCCCCTTTCGTTCCCTCTTCCTGGCTGACAGCAGGAATCCCCCCTCAATCATCACAGCCCGGTTGATAGCAGCAAAGCCCTTTCCCCTCCTTCCTTTACCACAATTCTGCTAGTAGTAGTAACAGCAATTCCCTCCCCCTCTCCCTCCCTCGCATATCCTTACTGGTAGTAGTAGCAGTGCCCCCTCCCTCTCAGTCCATCACCACTGCCTGGATGATAGCAGTAGGAATTTTCACCCTCCCTCTCTCCTACAACCACGCCACCTCTACATCACACAACCTCTCTGGATATAGAGATGAAGAATTTCTGTCTCGCTATTAGAAGACGGAGGATCAAGCCTCCATCACTTATTGCTCCATATGACCCACACAAACTTAGTGCTTTACATTAATATACAATATAATAATGATCTGGATACGCGAGGTAAAAATGTGTTTTGGCTAAGACAGGGCCACATGCTTGGCACTTTTGGCTGCCACAACACTTGGCACTGATGCTACCTGGCACTCTCATCCTCTTTACCTTCTTACTCCTTACTGCCCCCGAACCCTTACACTAAACTATAATCTTTACACACATATATATATATATATATATATATGAGCCGTGTACTCCCTATACACGGCTCAGGGAGTAATTAGCTCTGTCGCCCGGTACCAGATCAGGCTTCTCGGTTGATATGATCATTCGGGTTGTTAGTGCTAGCTGCAAATAGTCCAACGTATGCACTGCAGCCCAGCTGATCACGAACTTAAGGAGCTTATCCAGTTCCCTTTCAAAGAGCTCGAGACCTGTTGGTAGTCACCCTTAATATGAAGGAGGGTTTTAAAAGATATTGGATCCCATACACTTAAGATACCTCTTAGGGGTTATTTTTCACCAACAGTTCAAGGAAATTTGTTTAATTGAACATCATATTCTTGTCAGTGGCCCACTGGAAAACCAGGTTTGAATCATCTTGAAAATCTGATGTGTCCTCAACGGATGTCACTCTCATGCAATCTCTTGCATAGTCTGCAAGCATGAAACAGTGTAATAACTTATGTATGTGTGTATGTCAGTACGCTGCAGTCAGTGGTCACGTGAGGTCATCGTGTCCAAAGCTGTCTGGGAATTAGAGTGGGGTGTTACCGAGCACCATGGTTTGCTGTAGTGTTTTAGAATCTCAGGTTGAAGTGTTGAAGAAGGAGGTTCTACTTCTTCAGGAGGAAAATAGGAGGGTGAAGCTTCGCCTAGATGGGTTTGGGAGTGTGTGAGATGGTTGGTGCTGGTAAGAAGGAAATGGTTACCAGCAGTGAGTTGGAGAGTGGCAGCCGCTTTAAGTGGCAACTGGTTCACAATTCAGGAAGAAGGAAGATAAGGAAGGTTAATAGATAAGATGTGAAGGTAGGAAATCGATTCTCTGTTCTCCAGGACGAGTGTACTTCAGTGATTAGTGAGGTTAAAGGTACCACTGACTTCCCTGTTAATCAAGGTAAGAATATTCTGATTGTGGGAGACTCTCAGGTAAGATATATGGACCGTGCTTTTTGTAACAGAGATAGGAAGGTCAGACAGAGGGTGTGCCTCCCAGGAGCTGGTGTTGGTGACATAGTCAGCAGGTTGGATAATATTATGTCAGGTAATGGGAACAAGCCCATTATCTGTCTTAGTGCTGGTGGAAATGACATCGGGAAGGGTAGGAGACAGGAGCTGCTGGATAAGTACAGGTCAGCCATAGATGTAGTCAGGTCTAAGGGAGGGATCCCAATCATATGTAGCATCTTGCCTAGAAGAGGAGTGGGCAATGAATGGATGTCTAGGGCAACTGGTATAAATTGCTGGCTACACAGATATTGCAAGAAACTTGCAATCCCATTCATTGATAACTGGGACAAATTCTGTGGCAAACGTGATATGTATGCAAGGGATGGGGTTCATCTCTCTGGGGCTGGAGTGGTTGCATTGGCCAATTCGATTGAGGGGGTCACTGATTACTTGTCTAGGACTTTAAACTGATAGATTATAGAGGTATGGGTGTTTGTGGGAAACAATCAGGCTGCAGTACTAGGGTTGAAAACAGCAGATATTACCAGGATACCCCAGGGATATATTTAAAAGACAATATTCAAAATAAAGTTGCTAGTAAAGGCAAAGCAATTATTCAACAAACAGAGAGAGATAGTAGAAGGTAGCGAGTGACTAGCTCCATTAGGGTTTACTATACAAATAGTAGGAGTCTAAGAAATAAGATAGATAAGATTATTTGCAAGTGCAGGTAATATAGATATTATTGCTATAACAGAGACCTGGTTCAACTTGAAATATAGAGAAATGCCTTCTGAATACAACATACAGGGTTTAAACTGTTCCACACCGATAGGGTTAACAGGAAGGGTGGTGGAGTGGCGATGTATGTCAGAGATAATTTAAATTGTGTTAGACAAGATATAAGATTAGAAACATCGGACACAGAATCTGTTTGGCTACAGTTTCTCGAGGGTCGTGAAAAATTAATTTTGAGTGTGATTTATGAGGCGTCTGGATATGAAAATGTGTTATTAGGAAATTTTAACTTTAGACAAATTGATTGGAACATTGTGACAGGAAATCTTGAGTCTAGTCACTTTCTTAAGAACATAAGAACATAAGAAAGAAGGAACACTGCAGCAGGCCTACTGGCCCATGCGAGGCAGGTCCAAGTCTCCCACCTGCTTAAGCCAATGCCCCGACCCAGCAAGGTCAGGTTACATTCACTTAAGGAAGGAGCACGGCATCTGACCTGATACGGTTCAGGATAGCTTTTTAAAACAAGTTTGTGACTGAACCAACTAGAGGAAAATCTTGTTTGACTTGGTTCTTGCCAACAAAGAATCACTAATTAATAATCTTGAAGTTAATGATGAGCTTGGGGAAAGCAATCACAAATCAAGGGATTCGAAGACTAATCCAAAAGGGTTCTTTCAGGTATACAGAAGTAAGGTTAGGGCCAAGATAGGCCCACTTAAGAGTAACTCAGGTCAGATCACTGACAGTGATAAGGAAATGTGTGAAATTTTCAACACTTACTTCCTCTCAATTTTTACTCAGGAAGATACTAGCGAAATTCCAGAAATACTAAATTATGTAGAACAGGACGATAAACTATGCATGATTGGGGTAACTAGTGGCATGGTCCTCAGACAAATAGAGAAATTAAAACCTAACAAATCCCCAGGCCCTGATGAACTGTTTGCGAGGGTTTTAAAGGAATGTAAAGAGGAACTTAGCATACTTTTGGCTATTTTTTTCAATATATCACTACAAACTTGTAGACAGCCTATGATGTCTGCTAGATTTATATCCTGCGGCACTACTGTGCTGCCCTCTCTAGGCCTGCGCAGGTCAGTGAGACGCGGTGTCCAGTCGCTCTCACTGACCGGCCTACCTTCAGGAGATCAACATCTCCCCTCCGCGGCCTGGCTTTCGGCCTACCCCCTAACTCTGCCCGCTGTGAACCCATTTGATTATTCAATAAAGCCAATACTAGTCAAAAGGCTGTGTTTCTTCGACCTTCTACGCTACCTAGCAAGTAATCGCAGCCGCAAGACTCGGTACTCAAGACCTATTAAAAAAAACTGCCATAGTGCCAGACAAGTGGAAAATGGCAAATGTAATACCTATTTACAAGGAAGGTGACAGGTCCTTAGCTTCGAACTATAGACCAATAAGCCTTACCTCCATAGTGGGAAAAATTATGGAATCAATAATTACCGAGGCAATTCGTAGCCATCTTGAAAAGCATAAATTGAAAAATGAATCTCAGCACGGTTTTACAAATGGGCGTTCCTGTTTTACGAATTTACTAACTTTTTTCACTAAGTTATTTGAGGAGGTAGATCATGGTATTGAATATGATATTGTGTATATGGACTTCAGTAAGGCTTTCTATAGAGTTCCACATCAGAGGCTATTGAGGAAACTTAAGGTACACGGAATAAGAGAAATTTTTTTCTGGGTAGAGGCATGGTTGACAAATAGGTAGCAGAGAGTTTGCATAAATGGGGAGATATCATAATAGGGGCACGTCACAAGCAGTGTTCCACAGGGGTCAGAGTTGGGTCTTTTGTCGTTCACAATTTACATAAAAGACATAATGAGGGAATAAATAGCGACATAAGCAAATTTGCTGATGACACCAAAATAGGCCGTCCAATTCATTCTAATGAGGACATTAGAGCATTCCAGGATGATTTGAACAGACTGATGCAGTGGTCGGAGAAGTGGCAGATGCAGTTTAATATAGATAAATGCAAAGTTCTAAATGTTGGACAGGACAATAACCATGCCACATATAAACTAAATAATGTAGATCTTAATATTACTGATTGTGAAAAGGATTTAGGAGTTCTGGTTAGCAGTAATCTAAAACCAAGACAACAGTGCATAAGTGTTCGCAATAAAGCTAACAGAATCCTGGGCTTCATATCAAGAAGTATAAATAATAAAAGTCTTCAGGTTGTTCAACTCTATATATCCTTGGTTAGATCTCATTTAGATTATGCTGCACAGTTCTGGTCACCGTATTACAGAATGGATATAAATGTTCTGGACAACATACAAAGGAGGATGACAAAGTTGATCCCATGTATTAGAAATCTTCCCTATGAGGATAGACTGAGGGCCCTGAATCTGCACTCTCTAGAAAGGCGTAGAATTATCGGGGAATATGACTGAGGTGTATAAATGGAAACAGGAATAAATAAAGGAGATGTAAATAGTGTGTTAAAAATACTTAGCCGAGACAGGACTCGCAGCAATGGCTTTAAGTTGGAAAAAATCAGATTCAGGAAGGATATAGGAACGCACTGGTTTGGTAATAGAGTTGTGGATGAGTGGAACAAACTCCCGAGTACCGTCATAGAAGCGAAGACGTTGTGTAGTTTTAAAAATAGGTTAGATAAATACATGAGTGGGTGTGGGTGGGTGTGAGTTGGACCTGACTAGCTTGTGCTACTAGGTCAGATGCCGTGCTCCTTCCTTAAGTGAATGTGACCTGACCTGACTAAGTTAGGGCATTGGCTTAAGCCGGTAGGAGAATTGGACCTGCCTCGCATGGACCAGTAGGCCTGCTGCAGTGTTCCTTCTTTCTTATGTTGGATATTAGAATGAAATGAACTGCGACTAGTACTGTGCCTTCAGGAACAGAGTTTTTAACTCTGGCAGCCTCTGATTTTTGTTTATCGATTCTTCCTTTTCATCCATTTGCCATTTACCGGAAATTCTTTTTGGATGCATTTTGTGTGCAATTACTCCATGATCAACATTAAACCTGCATTTTGCTTGTCTTTAAGTGCATTCAAGACCATATCTTTATGGTCCAGCAAATGTGAGAGGTAATTGCTTAACTGCAAGTAATAATTTATCACAAGTTACATTCACTGAAGGATCTAAGCAGGAGTCTTCTGGTAGGGCTGCATCTGCTCCTGTTGCCACCTTCCTTGTTAAGAACGATAGGAATTATGTTGAATTACGTATAAGAATTAACAACTGGGCGACTACACTGCAAACTGAACTGTTTGACTATGATTAATAGTGATTCTATGTCATCACTGAAGGCTCTTGACTCACATAATGACTTACAACATGTTCAGTGGACAAGAAAAATATAGATACTAAAAATTCCAGGGGAAAAAGGAATGTACAATTATTATGGATTCCACCACACACTGGAGCTCCTTCATGATAAAGCTGATACGTTAGCCAAACAAAGTGCCTGAAGGAAAATGTAGAATATAACTTTGTGTTTTTGTCTTGCACTAGGAATAAAATTAGGAGAGAAGTAAATAATTAATGTTATAGGAATACAATTAGAAGCCTGAGTAGATCTATAACCCACTATAACATGATGGTAGATAAGTACATTTATGGAGCAGCTTTCAATGTGAACAGATTGACTGATGTTGCAGTAGCCAGGCTTAAGCCTGTCTACCAGTTTGGCAGACACACAGATGATAATCAAACCAAATACAAAGTATGTGGCCAGCCCTATGGTCACTATCTTGAACACTTATGTGCTTAATTGTTCACTTATTGAGGAATATAGAGATACACTATAATAATTTATATGATATGTCAAAATAGGTTGTTAATGAAAATAAGATAACAGGCATATTAGGCAAATTTCCTAATTTTGCTTGCAACAGATAAATAAACTGTAGATATAAATCAAGATGTACTCTAGTAAACCCTTTTGGGGCCTAGTTCCTAGGCCTTGTGTGTAACCATAGGCTCTTGCGCTATCATCCACAGGATGCACATGGAGTGCACAATAAACTATCCATCATGACTCACGAAATCGTAGTAACACGACTGCAAACAAATCAGGGAACGGGTGGGGTTTGAACTCATGGTGAGTCCTAGAACTCCAGGTCAGTGTGTTAACAACTGGGCCACCACTGTGACCACAAATGTAGGTTTTTACAAACGAATCCCACACCAGTTCCTTCAAAGCCGCCATCATGACTCACGTTGGTGTGGGAATCTTCTAAAACACCTTTGTGTTCACTTGCCAGGGGTTCAACACCCACCCGTTCCCTGATTTACACTAGCCGCTTCGCCGGGAAAATGAAAAAAAAAAAAAAGAGATAAAATCGATATCCATAGATACTTTGGTACACCCCGGTTCATTTTTCCCATCAGTTTAAGTTCCCATTTCCTTTGAGCAAGGGTCCAATATCAAATTATTTTTTTACCCCAATTTTTTTTCTAATGACAAAAACTCTCTTGAGTTTACTTCAATTTCATTAATGGCTTTTTACTCTCTCTCTCTCTCTCTCTCTCCTGGACTTAATATAATGTATTCAGTTTGAGCTCAATATTTTAAGTTTCCCTAATCAGTGTTATATGTGGTACGTAAATAATTCTAGTGCCACTGAGTTCATGCTCTCGAGTCAATGATTCAAATCTTTGTTACTCATATAATTTCCCAGTATATTTCAGCAAGATTCATTATTTGGTAAATTAATGAACTTAGTATTAAAATTTAATACACTGAATATATGCTTTCGAATCGTTGTGGTGGGCTGCTATACTGTAGTGTGTGAGCAGGAATGAACTTTAATTATTTGTGATTTATAAGGTCAAGGGTGTTTTCTAGTGTGATCGGTTCCACAGAGTCCTAACAGTTCATGTGTGTGTTCATCCAGACGGTCTTCTGGGACCTTCTTCTTTTAGGTGTCTTAAATTAAAATCACTAAAGAGGATGTTTGCAAGTGAGTTTGATTTTCAATAACTAATCTTTAAACGGCTGGGAAGTTGAATCTGTTGATTTATACCCAAGAACAATAAATAAATTCTGATTTTCAATTTTCATTTCCAAAATTTCGTCTACATTTGTGGCGTTAAGGAGAGCAGAGCACATTAATGATAAATCTAAAGACCACCCCTTCATTATCACCTCCATTTTCTCTTGTCTACGTTTTTGGTCGCATCTCAGTAGACTGTACCCGGTATCTCTTGAATAGCCTGCGTCAAAGATGGAACTTTCAGCGATGACAGATACAGCGAGTGTATTGGAAAGTAGACAGCGAAAATGTATCCTGCATGCCTGCTGATAGACAGGACAATCAATTAAGATATGGTAGACTGACAGTGGGACCTGACAGTCCTTGACCAGCACACTCCAGAGATGTGCTGGTTGTTTCTCCATATGGTATCCGTGAGAGAAAGGCGCGTCTGATGTGGTGTGACAGCACTGGAAAAAAAGATGGCCACAATCCTAAACATAGTTTGATAGTAAAAAATTCGTTGTGGTCCAACTCAGGCCAATGTTGTTGCCAGTGGTTGCAACCCTATAAATAGTCCTAGAAACGGGAGATCATGAATGGCTGGTTGTGCTAGTTTACTACCCTCAACATTAGTATGCCCAGGGACCCACCACAAAAAAAAAACGACTTCTTTGTATTTACTATTAATGCGACATAGCCAAATCCGTATATGAAGGACACTGGGATGAGGATATTCAAATTTCTGGATAGCCTTAAATGCGCTTAGGGAACCTGAAACAATTGAGAAAGACGAGGCAGACATGTTGCAATGTAAACAAACCATAACACGGGCGGGAATAGAACCCGCGGTCAGAGTCAAAAAAACTCCAGACCTACGCGTCAGCCACTGTGCCAGCTGGCTACAATAAGATTCATCCAACTAGGTATATCTAAACACCATAGGAAGGTTAGCATAGATATCACTGTGACCACAGATGCAAGTTTTTACAGACGAATCTCCCGCCAGCGTGGCAGTAACGAACTCTAGCTCAAGTCCCCTCAAAGCTGTCACCATGACTTGCATTTGTGGTCACAGCGGTGCCTATGCTAACCTTCCTATGGTGTTAAAATATACCTAGTTGGATGGATCTTATTGTAGCCAGCTGGCCCAGTGGCTAACGCGTCGGTCTGGAGTTTTATGACTCTCTGATGGCAGGTTCTATCCCCGCCCGTGGTATGGTTTGTTTGCAATCATGTCACTACGATTTCGTGAGTCCTATTGCAATGTATATAATAAGTGAGAATTAACATGACTCTGCTGCGAAAATGGTGGCCGACTCTAGTAAATGACCTTGGGTTATTCTTTCAGGAAAAACAGCTGCATACCTGACACCATCGAGGGATTTAAAACCATAAATGAACATTGCAATATCATGAGAATGGGATTGGAAGTGTACACGAAAGACTGACTGTAATGATGTAGCACATGAAAGTGCGGAGGAAACATGGATAGTTGCACCTTTCCAAGGACCAAGATTTTGATTTTGATTAGGGGGAAAGAAGTAAGATGGAGGGCGAGAGTAAAGGGGAGGCAAAGGGATTATCAGAGGTACACAATACCGACAAGATGAAGAATTAAGACATGAGTAACATCTGGGTATCTTTACTTTGAAGACATTTCACCGTCCAGTGGCTTTATCAATACAAAGACACAATCTGAAGACTTGAAAAACATAGAGAAGACAGTGGAAATCAGTTCCTTAGCCTAGAAGCAGGTGATGAGCACTGTAGTCTTGAAGAATCTAAAGCACAGTCAGGAAGATGTATATGACCTACTTGCACTGGGGAGTCCCGTCCACCAATGACCATGTCTTCGTCTGCTGCACCTCACTTGACTCCACCTTATAAGACTAATCTTGCTGCCTGTGCTTCACATTTTTCAAGAATACAGTGATCATCAGCTTCTCCTGGGCTGAGCGACTGATTACCTCGTCTTCCACTGTCTTCTGTATATATTTCAACAGTCTTCAGATTATATCCATGTATTGATAAAGCCAATGGATGTTGAAACGTCTACAAAGATACCTGAGGTTAGTGATCAGCGCATCACAGTTACCTTCAAACAACCAATTTGGTTTATGAACTGGATAAAAAGTTAAATTTTATAGGCTAGTGTTATTTGTCAAGGCATTGGAAACGTTCAAATTATCGAAGCAGATTAATGGGTCAATGACAAAACTACCCTTACAAAACCCATATTGATGAGGGGGGGGGAGTGTGTTTCAGGTTTCCAAGTACAATACTAAACGCTTATTGATCAAGCGTTCCAACAACGTACAACCCGCACTAGTGGGTGAGAGGTGTCATGGCTCCAGTACCCAACTTGTGAAATGTTGAAGCCTAAGGACACAGATGACATCAGGCGCAGCTGCTGCAGGTTGGCACGTGGATAGTGCTGACGAGAGTTCACGGAGCTTGAAGTGCAAGTTACTAGGTTCCTCAATGTGAGAAAATCTAGAGGTGCCAACTGCCTTTCGGGTTTGGAGGAAAGAGATGTTGCCCCTGGGATGCATGTACAAGGGGATGCCCAACTGCTGTGACAACCTCAATAGGGTCTGCAATGCTATCGCCAGCCACAGTAAGAATGGAAGCAAAGTCCAGAGAGTACTTGCCAGTCAACACCGCACCTTTACGCAGACGGCGCATAGTAGTAGTGTTAACACCGCACCTTTACGCAGACGGCGCATAGTAGTAGTGTTAACACCGCACCTTTACGCAGACGGCGCATAGTAGTAGTGTTAACACCCCACCTTTACGCAGACGGCGCATAGTAGTAGTGTTAACACCGCACCTTTACGCAGACGGCGCATAGTAGTAGTGTTAACACCGCACCTTTACGCAGACGGCTAGGCATAGGGTAGTAGTGTTAACACCGCACCTTTACGCAGACGGCGCATAGTAGTAGTGTTAACACCGCACCTTTACGCAGACGGCGCATAGTAGTAGTGTTAACACCCCACCTTTACGCAGACGGCGCATAGTAGTAGTGTTAACACCGCACCTTTACGCAGACGGCGCATAGTAGTAGTGTTAACACCTGCACCTTTACGCAGACGGCGCATAGTAGTAGTGTTAACACCGCACCTTTACGCAGACGGCGCATAGTAGTAGTGTTAACACCGCACCTTTACGCAGACGGCGCATAGTAGTAGTGTTAAACGCCTTCCGACGCGCATATGCTGTTACCGCACCAGACGGCGCATAGTAGTAGTGTTAACACCCACCTTTACGCAGACGGCGCATAGTAGTAGTGTTAACACCCCACCTTTACGCAGACGGCGCATAGTAGTAGTGTTAACACCGCACCTTTACGCAGACGGCGCATAGTAGTAGTGTTAACACCGCACCTTTACGCAGACGGCGCATAGTAGTAGTGTTAACACCGCACCTTTACGCAGACGGCGCATAGTAGTAGTGTTAACACCGCACCTTACGCAGACGGCGCATAGTAGTAGTGTTAACACCGCACCTTTACGCAGACGGCGCATAGTAGTAGTGTTAACACCGCACCTTTACGCAGACGGCGCATAGTAGTAGTGTTAACACCGCACCTTTACGCAGACGGCGCATAGTAGTAGTGTTAACACCGCACCTTTACGCAGACGGCGCATAGTAGTAGTGTTAGTGACAGTGGATACTATAAACTCACTAAAATGTACGTTTCTCTACTCGTATAAAATGAACGGCAACTGCCCTCGCCTGTTTAAAACTCTGCGTGTTTTAAATGTACAACACAAGCACAAGCAAGAGACCACAAGAGTACACATTTTTTATAATGTTTACCCCAAGTTCAGGAAATTGCAATCAGTGCCGCAGCAAGAACACAAGTTGGAAGAAGTTCTAAAAACTCGTTCCTCCTGAGTCATCAGGAAAGGAAGCATTGGGTGTATGGATCTGCCCGCACAAATGTCTGCCAAAGAAATGACACAAGCAACACCTGTAATGCAACACACAGAACCATCTGATGAACTCATCCAATGCCAAACTAGAAATAAAAAAAAGCAGACAGATGGAACCACCTTTACTTAGAATTTTCTTTGAACTCAACCTCTAACACAATCACTTAGAAATCAGGTTCATTTCTAATTTCCGAAGCACTGGCCAAACTTATTATCACCGCATATGACATTGCTATTACATAAACTATTTGGAGAAGTTCTGAGGTTAACATATTGACCCACCTAATTTTAAACTTTCGAAGTTTCCACTAGGCTGAACATATTACTGCAGGTGAAGTCACTCATCTATCTCTACACCCCATTTCTATCCACTGTGCTCTCTTTCCATCCATCTCTGTGAGAGTTGATCAAGTTCCTGTTGGAAGAAAAGTCTCCTCGATAAAATGCAATTAACCGCATACTGTGTCTTATTAACAGATCAAAGAATCAATCACAGGAAGACAAACACTGCCAAGAATCAATCACAGGAAGTCAACATACACTACCAAGAATCAATCACAGGAAGATAAACACTACCAAGAATCAATCACAGGAAGATAAACACTACCAAGAATCAATCACAGGAAGACAACACTACCAAGAATCAATCACAGGAAGATAAACACTACCAAGAATCAATCACAGGAAGACAACATACACTACCAAGAATCAATCACAGGAAGACAACATACACTACCAAGAATCAATCACAGGAAGTCAACATACACTACCAAGAATCAATCACAGGAAGTCAACATACACTACCAAGAATCAATCACAGGAAGACAACATACACTACCAAGAATCAATCACAGGAAGTCAACATACACTACCAACAATCAATCACAGGAAGACAACATACACTACCAAGAATCAATCACAGGAAGATAAACACTACCAAGAATCAATCACAGGAAGACAACATTCACTACCAACAATCAATCACAGGAAGTCAACATACACTACCAAGAATCAATCACAGGAAGTCAACATACACTACCAAGAATCAATCACAGGAAGTCAACATACACTACCAAGAATCAATCACAGGAAGTCAACATACACTACCAAGAATCAATCACAGGAAGACAACATTCACTACCAACAATCAATCACAGGAAGTCAACATACACTACCAAGAATCAATCACAGGAAGACAACATACACTACCAAGAATCAATCACAGGAAGACAACATACACTACCAAGAATCAATCACAGGAAGACAACATACACTACCAAGAATCAATCACAGGAAGACAACATACACTACCAAGAATCAATCACAGGAAGACAACATACACTACCAAGAATCAATCACAGGAAGTCAACATACACTACCAAGAATCAATCACAGGAAGTCAACATACACTACCAAGAATCAATCACAGGAAGTCAACATACACTACCAAGAATCAATCACAGGAAGTCAACATACACTACCAAGAATCAATCACAGGAATACAACATACACTACCAAGAATCAATCACAGGAAGACAACATACACTACCAAGAATCAATCACAGGAAGACAACATACACTACCAAGAATCAATCACAGGAAGACAACATACACTACCAAAAATCAATCACAGGAAGACAACATACACTACCAAGAATCAATCACAGGAAGTCAACATACACTACCAAGAATCAATCACAGGAAGACAACATACACTACCAAGAATCAATCACAGGAAGTCAACATACACTACCAAGAATCAATCACAGGAAGACAACATACACTACCAAGAATCAATCACAGGAAGACAACATACACTACCAAGAATCAATCACAGGAAGACAACATACACTACCAAGAATCAATCACAGGAAGACAACATACACTACCAAGAATCAATCACAGGAAGACAACATACACTACCAACAATCAATCACAGGAAGACAACATACACTACCAAGAATCAATCACAGGAAGTCAACATACACTACCAAGAATCAATCACAGGAAGACAACATACACTACCAAGAATCAATCACAGGAAGACAACATACACTACCAAGAATCAATCACAGGAAGACAACATACACTATCAAGAATCAATCACAGGAAGTCAACATACACTACCAAGAATCAATCACAGAAGTCAACATACACTACCAACAATCAATCACAGGAAGTCAACATACACTACCAAGAATCAATCACAGGAAGTCAACATACACTACCAAGAATCAATCACAGGAAGACAACATACACTACCAAGAATCAATCACAGGAAGTCAACATACACTACCAAGAATCAATCACAGGAAGTCAACATACACTACCAAGAATCAATCACAGGAAGTCAACATACACTACCAAGAATCAATCACAGGAAGTCAACATACACTACCAAGAATCAATCACAGGAAGTCAACATACACTACCAAGAATCAATCACAGGAAGTCAACATACACTACCAAGAATCAATCACAGGAAGTCAACATACACTACCAAGAATCAATCACAGGAAGTCAACATACACTACCAAGAATCAATCACAGGAAGACATACACTACCAAGAATCAATCACAGGAAGTCAACATACACTACCAAGAATCAATCACAGGAAGTCAACATACACTACCAAGAATCAATCACAGGAAGACAACATACACTACCAAGAATCAATCACAGGAAGACAACATTCACTACCAACAATCAATCACAGGAAGTCAACATACACTACCCAGAGAACTTCCTAATAATAAATTAACTTACACTACCGTTAATATTGCTGACAGTAAACTAGGTATCTAGTGTTTTATTAAAAGTATAAATATGACGTTTTTATCTTTTTATTTGAAATGAATTCATTAAATTATACAAAAATGAAGTGAGATAAAAGAGAACAGCGAGAGCATTTTCAAATTGTAAATGTCCATCAGAGTTAATATATCGCTGGGGGAGGTGCTGGAAATTGTGTGCAAATTTTTCCCAGCAGAGATAAAATGCAATTATTAATTTTCTGGCCTACATAATTTTTTGCTGCAGCATGGTTGTCTGCCTTGGTAGCTATTTAATAATTCCGGGATTGTCGCCCCTACGATCTCCTATCAAATCACGTATCTAAAATTTGAAATGAAATATTACAGAATAACTATTAAGAAACAAAGCAAGTCAGAAATTATTGGTGTACTGAATATAAAATGTTATTAAGATTTACCTGTCAACCTACAGATAATCTTACAGAATGAAAAGAGCAACAATCCTGCCAGAGTGATCAAAGTTCCTCACAACGATACACAACTATGTACCACAACACCCAAGGCGTAATAAACGATATATATTTTCTAGGGAAAGCAAAATGTCATCTAAGTAAATAAAAAAGGAAATTAATGGGAGAAGACAGGGAATACAGAAGAGCATGACAATGAGTAAGACACGTGTGTAACACTAGGAATCTTCAATTAGACACGTACAATACCTGAGTATCTTTATTACGAAGACGTAACGCCAACCAGTGGCTTTATCAATAGAATATACACACTGAAGAGATAGAAAATGAAGTAATCGGTCAGTTGTGGAGATATCCTCTGTACCAAAATTGCATGGTGATGCTGTATCTGATAAGCATCATAACATCAGTGGTACACAATACCAACAAGTTCAAGAATGTTATAATACATGTGAGACACAGCAAGAACATGGATACATGTGAGACACAGCAACAACATGGATACATGTGAGACACAGCAAGAACATGGAATGTTGGTACAGTGGACATCTCCACAACTACTTACTACGGCTGGCCCAACTCTTAGGCATGACCTACTTCCACTGGGGAATTCCACCTACCAGTAACAATGCCTTTATCTGCTACACCTCATGTGACTCCAGTATATAAGCCACATCTTCCTGTGTTTCACATTCATGAAGACTACGGTACTGAACACTTACTGCTAGGCTAAGGGACTGATTGCCTCGTCTACCTCTATTCTTCTGTTTATGTCCCTGTTAATGTATTGATCAAGTTGCACACGTGTCTAATTCTTCAACTTGTCGGTATTGTCTACCACTGATGTTATGATCTTCGTTGTCTACCAGTCAACCATGCCTCTATGCGGGAGATAATTTCTCCACCTATTCCATGTGTTGCTACTTTCTTCAATAATCTCCTGTGTGGTCCTCTATGAAAAGTCTTACCGAAATCCCAATATACAAATTCTTTATGCAACTCCCCTTCGTAAAACTCTCTTGCAATTCGTTGATTAAAGGATATTTTTAAGGTGGATTCCAATTCCGTCCTCAATTACTGATTCCATTAGCTGTATAGTTTGAAGCTAACGACCTACCTTTGACATACCTTTGAAAGCAACCTTAAGCTCGTATCTTTTAGCCTTTCTCATTCCTCTTTTTTTTTATACTTTCTTAAAATGAATATACTGACCCATATGATGACTTTTTTTTTTATTCGCCTGTAAATGCCTCTCTTCACCCGTTTAAATCTATTATTCATCCATTTAGGTTCGTGTTTGATTTAATTTTCCTCTCAGGACTATATACACACTGAGCAGCTAGCACAAAATTATGGAAAATGTCACATTGGCAACCCCCCCTCCCCCCGTGTCAGGTAATCCCTATCACAACAAAGTCCGTGGCACGAAAATCTTGAACCTTAACTTTATTATTATTTCGGTAGTTGCATGTAATTAATGACCTCTTCCTCCAAGCTCTCCATTAACCTCAGGATTGTTTATCACAGATTCCTTGTTCGCCAGGACCAAGTCCAGCCAATTATTTCCTCTAGCTGATTTTGTCACTTATTGTTCCAAAACAAAATTCTGAACAGTTTCTAAAAAGTCGCTAGATTCTAGGCTTCCTGTCAGACTGTTCCAAGCAATCTGGCCGAAGTTGAAGTCTCCCATTAGAACATTTTCGTACCTAGACGCCTTGATAATTTCGTCACAAAAGTTTACTCAGCTCACTATATAGGTTTGGTGGTCTGTAGATCACATCTAAAATTAATTTTTCATACTCAAGAAACGGTAGGCATATAGATTCAGTTTCCGTCCCTCTGCCTCTAAACCATTTCTGAGGCTAAATTTTCCCTAACATACATAGCAACTCCGCCTCCAATCCTGTTGATTATTAGTGTGGAATAATTTATTCCCTTGTATGTGGTATTCAGCAGGCATGTCTCTTGTATTTCAGACTGAACCACGTCTCGGTTATTGAAATGACGTCTGTATTTCCTAAAGATATAATTAGTTTCAGCTCGTCCATTTAATTTCTAGCGCTGAACAATAATTTCTTTGTTTTCATCACTAATTTATGAGTGATCATGCTTTCTGAACGCTGCCCTGAGATACTTAGGTAATGTTTGCTCCTTCCGTTTGAAGTGCTGCAATTCTTGTTTCCTACACACCCAAACTTCTGGCCAGGTTGTCACCCCTGCAAAAGAGATGAACCTCATCCCTTGCATACATATATTTACCACAGAATTTATCCCAGTTGTCAGTGAATGTGATTTGAAGTACCTGTCTAGCCAGCAATTTACACTAATTGCCCTATACATCCATTCATTGCCCACTCCCCTTCTAGGCAAATTACTACATATGATAAGGATCCCACCCTCTGACCTAGTTATTTATATCTATAGATGTCCTTTACTTAGTTAATAATTCCTGCCTCTTGCATTCCGATAGCACTAACATCACATATCATAAAAAATCTTTGAAGGGGGTCTAAGAAGCAAGATCGCCAACCACCTAGATACCCAACAATTACACAACCCAAGGCAACACGGGTTTAGAGCAGGTCGCTCCTGCCTGTCCCAGCTACTGGACCACTATGACAAGGTCCTGGATGCTGTAGAGGATAAATAAAATACAGATGTAATATACACAGATTTTGCAAAATCTTTCGACAAGTGTGACCATGGTGTAATAGCACACAAAATGCGTGATAAAGGAATAACAGGAAAAGTTGGTAGATGTATCTATAACTTCCTGACAAATAGAACACAAAGAGTAATAGTAAACAGTAAAGTCTGAGGCAGCTACGGTGAAAAGTTCTGTTCCACAAGGCACAGTACTCGCTCCCATTCTATTCCTCATCCTCATATCTGACATCGACAGAGATGTAAGCCAGAGCTCCGTGTCTTCCTTTGCGGATGACACCCGGATTGCCATGGAAGAGACCTCCATCGAAGACACTGCAAGACTCCAAGCGGACATTAACCAAATCTTCAAATGGGCCACTCAAAACAATATGAAGTTCAATGAAGAGAAATTTCAACTACTTAGATATGGAAAACGTGAAGAAATTAAAACTGTATCAGGGTATACGACAAATTCTAACCATACAATAGAGCAAAAAAGCAATGTGAAGGATCTGGGAGTGATAATGTCAGAGGATCTCGCCTTCAAAGACCACAACAATGTATCTACCACATCTGCTAGGAAAATGATAGGATGGATAATGAGAACCTTCAAAACTAGGGACCCCAAGTCCATGATGATTCTCTTCAAATCGCTTGTTCACTCTAGGCTGGAATACTGCTGTACACTAACTGCCCCTTCAAGGCCGGAGACATTGCTGACCCGGAGAGTGTACAAAGAACTTTCACGGCACACATAAGTACGATAAGGCACCTAATTTACTGGGAACGGTTGAAGGCCCTTAATCTGCATTCCCTGGAATGCAGGCGAGAGAGATACATAATATACACTTGGAAAATCCTTGAGGGATTAGTACCAAACTTAAACACGAAAATCACTCCCTATGAAAGCAAAAGACTCGGCACGAGATGCACCATTACTCCAATGAAAAGCAGGGGCGCCACGAGTACACTGAGAGACAACACAGTAAGTGTTCGGGGCCCAAAACTGTTCAACTGCCTCCAAGCATACATAAGGGGGATTACCAATAGACCCCTGGCTGTCAAGAAGGCACTGGACAGGCCCCTGAAGTCAGTACCTGATCAGCCGGGGTGTGGTTTGTACGTTAGTTTTGCCAGCAGTAAAAGCCTGGTTGATCAGACCCTGGTCCACCACGAGGCCTGGTCTCAGACCGATCCGCGGGGGCGTTGACCCCCGAAACCCTCTCCAGGTATACTCCTCAATATCGTTTCCGCCAGCACCGAGACAGCTAACGTGGTTGTTTTCATGACATATATTATCAACCCTGCTATGTTACCAGCACCACCACCAGGGGAAACAAGTCTCAGCTTCCTAGCCTTGTTACAAAATGCTCAGTCCATGTCTAGTCTGTGAATCACCCCAATCAACACATTTTTACCTGCATTACCAGCTGTCTACCGTAGTACATTCGTCATGCAATACAGAGAAGCAATTCCACACTTTTAAGTCTGCTTCTTTTACCTTCCTTAATTTTATGCTTCTCCCTTTGCTGCAAACCATTTCCAATTTGTTACTGCTAACAATCTCCTCTATATTGCTGCTAACTTACCTACCTTCACAATCACATGGCACTTTACTCTCATTATATCACGTATCTAAACGAATTTTCAGTTTTTTTTATTTTCCACCTTGAGACGTAGAGCCTCCTCTAACACCTTGAGATCTGATTCTAAAATACTAAAAAATCAAGCCATGGTAACACTATACACTCCCCAATAATTCCCCAGAACAACTACAGTGTGACCGTCCGTTACCACTGACCTCAGCGTTAACACAACTTGTGACTATATAAAAATATCATTATTTTGATATTAGCCAGTATAGTGTAAGATCACATTATTACGGCTTCACCACTCATATCACTGTAATCGTTATGACTTCAGGGTGACAACAAGAATATTTTTTCTTTACCTCACTATACATAAACGTCGTAAAAGAACATAAGAGAGCATTACAGCAAGCTTACTGGTCCAGGTAGATAAATGGGATCTTAATACAGGGAATTCTTCACTTGTCTAACCTTTAGTCATGACCTACTTCCACATTTGTCAAGTGTGATACCACCTACGACTGCTGCACCTCACCTGTCTACAGTATATAAGCTACTTCATGCATATGCTGCATAACACCAACACACTAGCTACCTCATAACACAACACACTAGCTACCTCATAACACCTCAACACACTAGCTACCTCATAACACAACACACTAGCTAGCTCATAACACCAACACACTAGCTACCTCATAACACAACACACTAGCTACCTCATAACACACTAGCTACCTCATAACACAACACACTAGCTACCTCATAACACCTCAACACACTAGCTACCTCATAACACCTCAACACACTAGCCACCTCATAATACACTAGCTACCTCATAACACCTCAACACACTAGCCACCTCATAACACCTCAACACACTAGCTACCTCATAATACACTAGCTACCTCATAACACCTCAACACACTAGCTACCTCATAACACCTCAACACACTAGCTACCTCATAACACCTCAACACACTAGCTACCTCATAAAACCAACACACTAGCTACCTCATAACACCTCAACACACTAGCTACCTCATAACACCTCAACACACTAGCTACCTCATAACACCTCAACATACTAGCTACCTCATAACACCTCAACACACTAGCCACCTCATAATACCAACACACTAGCTACCTCATAACACCTCAACACACTAGCTACCTCATAACACCTCAAAACACACTAGCTACCTCATAACACCTCAACACACTAGCTACCTCATAACACCTCAAAACACACTAGCTACCTCATAACACCTCAACACACTAGCTACCTCATAACACCTCAACACACTAGCTACCTCATAACACCTCAACACACTAGCTACCTCATAACACCTCAACATACTAGCTACCTCATAACACCTCAACACACTAGGCACCTAATAACACCTCAACACACTAGCTACCTCATAACACCTCAACATACTAGCTACCACATAATAACACCTCAACACACTAGCCACCTCATAACACTAGCTACCTCATAACACCTTAACACACTAGCCACCTCATAACACCTCGACACACTAGCTACCTCATAACACCTCAACACAATAGCTACCTCATAACACCAACACACTAGCTACCTCATAACACCAACACACTAGCTACCTCATAACACCAACACACTAGCTACCTCATAACACCAACACACTAGCTACCTCATAACACCTCAACACACTAGCTACCTCATAACACCTCGACATACTAGCTACCTCATGATAACACCTCAACACACTAGCCACATCATAACACCTCGACATACTAGCTACCTCATGATAACACCTCAACACACTAGCCACCTCATAACACTTCAACATACTAGCTACCTCATGATAACACCTCAACACACTAGCCACCTCATAACACCTCGACATACTAGCTACCTCATGATAACACCTCAACACACTAGCCACCTCATAACACTTCAACATACTAGCTACCTCATTATAACACCAACACACTAGCCACCTCATGATAACACCAACACACTAGCTACCTCATAACACTTCAACATACTAGCTACCTCATTATAACACCAACACACTAGCCACCTCATGATAACACCAACACACTAGCTACCTCATAACACCTCAACACACTAGCCACCTCATAACACCTCGACATACTAGCTACCTCATGATAACACCTCCCTCCTCTTAACTATAATTTGCTCTCTCATACATTACCATTATGTGACACCAACATCAAAATTATACAACTTATTGTATACCCTTGTCCTCGTGCTTAATTTATGTAAATTCTCAAGTATATTTGCAACTCATGTTACCCAGTACTAAGAATTTTAAGTTGCATTCATATTAAAAGCTGTTAGGGACTGAGTTGTGAAAAGTTCTTATTGCATGTAATGAAGAATAAGACATGCGCCACACTTTGCTGCCTTTATTTCAGAAACGTTTCGCTTACATAGTAGGCTTCTTCAGTGGAATACAAACGTGACTAAAATTGGAGACAGCATTGGCAGTAGAGATTTGCTGATGAAGTGATCAGTCTTTCAGCTTCGTAGTAGTAGTTATGAGGGGGTCAGTCCCTCAAAACTACTGTGGATGATAATTAAATGACAAAATCCGCAGAGTATTGTCCGTAGTGACTGATAATACATAAATAACACCCACATAGAAGTCAGAACCTTATGACGACGTTTCGGTCCCACTTGGAGCATTAACTAGGCACACCAGTTAATGTTGCAAGTAGAATCGAAACGTTGTCGTTTCTTTCTCCTATATGTGCGGGTTATTTATGTATTGTTCCAGTCACGACATTGTCTCTTTTTTATTCTTTAATAAAATACTACAACCCACATTACACACACACTATGTAGGAAAACTAAAACATTCTTACTTCTACTAGTGGGCGCCACCTCACCTTTGACACTATATTTGTCCATATTGTTCCTTCAGCTTCATACTCTTCCAGGATGAGGGACCGACCACCTCAAAACTATGTTTTTAAGAGTGATGAATTGATTACATCGTCTTTACATCTCTACTGCTGATTCCCAGATGTTGCACAAGTGTCTCATTTATCAATGTGTCGGTTTTCTAACCACTTATGCACATCCTCTGTACTCGACTAAAGAAGCCTACTGTGTAGGCGAAAAAATTCGGAATAAAGGTACCTAACTATTGCACATGTGTCTTATTTATCTGGTTTACATTGTTTTCGACTGGTAAAGAACTGTTAATTAGCAGTTCACACACGCGGGATTTACACTCAAGTTGTTTATTTCATCAACCTGTCGAACCTCGGTATCAAACAAGTGAAGGTTAACCACTTTCTAAGGCTCTGAAAAACACTGAACTTAAGCTTGAAGAAGCCATTCGGAGTTAAATGTTTCCTCATACGCCTTATTTCACACGTTCCAACGTTCTCAGGAACACTGACCTGAGGGCTAAACATTCAAACATTCTCCCGAACACTGAACTGAGGGCTAAACATTTTAACGTTTTCTATTATATCTATCTATTAACACATCGGCCATTTGCCACCAAGGCAGGGTGGCCACCAAGGCAGGGTGGCCACCAAAGAAGGGTGGCCACCAAGGCAGGGTGGCCCGAAAAAGAAAAACTTTCATCATTCACTACAGTTATAAAACTGCAACATTATCACCCCTCCTTCAGAGTGCCGGCACTGTTCTTCCCATCTCCAGGACTCAAGTCCGGCCTGTCGGTTTCCTTGAATCCCTTCATAAATGTTACCTTGCTTACATTCCAACAGCACGTCAAGTCCTAAAAACCATTTGTATCCATTTGCTCCTATCGCGCACACTTGCTGGAAGTCCAAGTCCCTCACACACAAAACCTCCTTAACCCCCTCCTCCCTCCAACCTTTCCTAGGCCGATCCCTACCCCGCCTTCCCTCCACTAACATTTTCAGGAACATTAAATACATTGTGAAGAATAACTGACATATACCTATGACCGGGTTGGAGGGTTCTACCTTGTCAATCCCGCCTGAAGTCAAACTTCCTTGTTGACTGCCTGGTCCACAAGTCTCCCAAGACACTGTTCCAGACTATGCAGCTGAACACTGCTCAAGGCTGACGGATTGATCACATCTGTACCTCGCCACTCCTCCTGTCTCCATATTTAGTCACCTCTGCATTCGACTGAAGCAATGCTTTGGAAATAAAAAATAGCTAACTGTTGTACATGTATCTTACTCATTAGTTGTAGGATATGTATACTATTATTATTAAAATGACTTCATAGCCATCACAACCTGGTTGATCAGGTACCTGCAGCAGGTAGAGGTGCTGTTTTCACTGAAAAATACCTGTGTTCCGTATGTAGTAACTAATGAATGTTGGTGGTACGTACACTGGGTTGGATAATATTTTACACATGATCCTGAGTCTTCTATCAAGGTTTTAGAAGTGCGACACAAACATTCCTGGCCAGGTAGTAAGAACCACCAACAAATTCTTCAATATTGTTGTCATCTCTAGTATTAAAACCCGTCTCAAGCGATACTTGTCCTGTCTCTTGCTGAATAAAAAAACAAAAAACTGTCGTTAGTAGGACATTAGGATTGGAAGAACACAGTGCGAGAAAGACAATCAGCGGGATACCATTACCTACAGATCCTGCATCTTCATCAAGCTGTGTAAATCACAATATTTATGAGATCTAATATCCTCAAATTGAAGAATAAGACATGTGCAACATCTGGGTATCTTTACTGCTGCAAGTGAGTCCCTCAGGCTTGAGGGACTCACTATCTCCCACCAAGAGTGACGCACTGATCATGTCAAAACTACTACTACTCACTTCAGTGTTGTATTTACCTGTATTCGACTGAAGTCTGTTTGCATGAAAACCGCTTCAGCATTAAAGATACCCAAGTGTTGCACAAGTGTTGAGTTGCAGGGAAGACAAAAGAGCCTACTGCAGGCAACAGAGGGGACACTCTGGGTAAATCTATTCCCAGGATTATATATCTTCTGCGACAATCTTGGCCGAGACAATTTACTTGCTCCCAGGCAAGTTTATTCTGCAACGATATATTCACGTGCCATTACTTACTCTGGCCACTTTAAGAAGTGTTCCAATTGTAATATTTATTTCACAGACAATACTGGGAATACATTAAGTTTAACAATATATTCTTGACCCTTCAAGAATATATTGATGCTGAAAGGATCTTGATTACAACAATTATTCTTCCCCGGATCAAACCTACAGACCTTACATTCCTCACGAACACGCAAGATGACAGGAAAGTCTTACATCTACTTCACTATACATTCCTGTATGTAGTGTACATTAGTTTTCAGTCCTGTAATATATTTTTAGTAATTTCCGCCTGGTCTGAGACCGGGCCGCCTTTACCTTTGATGAGTTTCGATAGTCTTAGTACTCTCGGAGCCCGGCCATGGGCCAGCCTGGTCAACCAGGCTGTTGCTGTTGGAGGCCAGACGGGGTGTTGATTGCAGGAACCATTAATAACCAGTAAAAAAATTGTCAAAGAATTGAAAAATAAACAATGAAAAACACGGAAACGCTGTATTTGTCCCAAGTTTTGTATGTGCCTCTGCTTGTAAAATCAAACACTGTCTTGAAAACCTTCCAAATTCACCACCAAATATCTTGTTGCTTGGCAATTTCAATTTAAGATGCCTAAAATCGAATTTCAATTTAAGATGCCTAAAATCGAATTTCAATTTAAGATGCCTAAAATCGAAGTGTGTAGCAAATACCGCACTAGCAACAGATGCCAGATGCCAGTTCGGATGAAAAGTCGTACACAAACCGATAATTAAGACTAATAAATTCGCCTTAAGCCAGCAAATGATGGAATAGAGTAGAATAAAAATACCCTTAACCTTAAATTCACAAATAATGAAGATCTGGTACAGAACATAATGGTGTCAAATGTTGCCTAACTAAAGTTCAGAGCAGCAAAGACACTAGTCTCCAACAATCCGACACTCACAGTGCGTATTCAACATTCAACTTCAATAATAAATATATTAACCGAGATCAAATAAGCTATGACCTTAATGAAAAATGCTGGAAGACAGTATGAGTAACATTAATTTAAACCAGTGTCTTGAGTGTTTGTTGAGCTCAATAACACTAAAGTTTGCTCCAGACTCGTACTGTTAAGAAAAATAAAGAGGCAGCTAAGAGAGAGTAAGATGCTCCCCACTACAGGCAAAGACGAAGAATCACTTAACTTGTCAAATCTATCATTCCTCAAGATTGAAAAAAAAAATACAAGTTAAGTGATGAAAAACTGATAAAACTAAATGAATCAGAGATCAGGGAAGATAAGAGACCAAAAATACACTGACGAAATTAAAGCAACCTAAAATACCTGTTTTATGCGAAATCAAGGGAAAATCTGCATCCAATATTGGACCTTACTTAACAGATCACGAAGGAGCAAAATAGTGAAGACACTGTGACACTTTGTTCATCTAGCCATTATGAGATTAAAGATTGAGGATACAAATGAACGTTTCATGAGACCCCAAAACTATATCTCCAAAATTTCTGATCTAACCCAAACCTCACTTGAAATTTAGGCTTTGACTCGTGGAACGCCATATTTATATATAAAAAAAACTATCACACGAGTTAGATATGTTATGGAGACGAAGTCTGGACACAGAGGTCGCCCCACGGTCATTAAACACTACGGATATTGCCTCATTCCACAAAGGTGACACTGAAACAATTACAAAAATATATAGACCGATAATACTGACGTTCCGCAATATAAAAAAAACTAACGAGACCGTCAGTATACAGCAGTATTCCAGCCTGGAAAGAACAAGCGACTTTCAGAGTATCATCACTGGCTTAGCATTTCTTGTCTTGAAAGTTCTACTTATCCAGCCTTTGCAGCATCAGTGGCAATATTGTCGTGATCCTTGAATGTGAGACCTTCTGACATCATTGCTTCTAAGTCTTGCATATGGGACTTTCGTTCTATTCTTCCAGAGCGGACAAAATGAAACTTAGTCCTGGTTAATATCATATTGCTGCCTGAGGCCCACTGCAAGACTTGATTTATATCTGCCTGATGATTATGCCTTCAACAGACGCTACTATCCCAGAGATTCTTATGTCATTAGCAAAGGATGTTACGGTGATATACGCTACGTCTTAGTCAGTGTCGGAAATAAGAATGAAAAACAGAAGTAGGGCGAGTACCGTGCGTTGAGGAACAGAGCTTTTCACTGTAGCAGCCTCTGACTTCGCACTGTTCACTGCTACTCTCTGGGCTCTATTTGTTCAGAAGTTTAATATCCATCTGTCCACTAAGAATTTTCTCTTGAAAAACTTGACACTTCTTCCGATATTTCTGATATCTGCTGCTAACAGGAGAGGGTGTGGGTATGTGCGCTCACCTATATGTGATGGCAGGGGGTCGAGTCACAGTTCCTAGGTTAACTTTCTTCTGGCATCGAGAGCTTGATTGTACCGCTGCCTCTGCTACTTTCCTCTCCAGTTCGTTCTACTTCCTGACTACTCTAAGGCTGAAGAAATAATTACCAACATCACTGACTCATCTGAGTTTTCAACTTCCGGCTGTTCCCTCGTGTTCCTGTCTCCTATCTCTCAAACACTCCGTAAATATTCACTAGGTCAATTCCTTTCAGTATTTTGTATGCTGTTATCTTATCACCCCTAGTACTCCTGGGTCATCAGGCTGAGTTCCTACCCCTGAGCTTCGGGACTAGTTTCGTTGCAAATTTTTACACTTTCTCATATTTCTTTACATACTTGACTAAGGTGTATGGGCCTACCGTACATAGTATATATTGCCGTGAATGGTTCCTTACTTAGATGTCAAAAGCTATTCTTAATTTTATTTGGCTGATGTGCGCCTCAGGTGATATTAGTATAATACCACCCCAAAATCCTGCTCATCCAGTGAACCTTCCAATCTTTGCCCCCCTTTCCCCCGAGCCTGTACTCTGCGGTCTTTTTCACCCTTCCCTAAGCTTCATAACGTACGTACTCACCTAGTTGTGGTTGCAGGGGTCGAGTCATAGCTCCTGGCCCCGCCTCTTCACTGGCCGTTACTGGGTCACTCTCCCTTCGCGATGAGCCTTATCATACCTCTTCTTGAAGCTATGAATGGATCCTGCCTCTACTACATCGCTTCCCAAACTATTCCACTTCCTGACCACTCTGTGACTGAAGAAATACTTCCTAACATCCCTGTGATTCATTTGAGTCTTCAACTTCCAGCTGTGCCCCCTTGTTGCTGTGTCCCATCTCTGGAACATTCTGTCTGTCAACCTTGTCAATTCCTCTCAGTATTTTATATGTCGTTATCATGTTCCCCCTATCTCTCCTGTCCTCCAGTGTCGTCAGGTCGATTTCCCTTAACCTCTCCCCGAAGGACATACCCCTTATCTCCGGGACTAGTCTTGTTACAAACCTTTGCACTTTCTCTAGTTTCTTTACATGCTTGGCTAGGTGTGGGTTCCAAACTGGTGCTGCATACTCCAGTATGGGCCTAACGTACACAGTGTACAGGGTTCTGAACGATTCCTTATTAAGATGTCGAAATGCTGTTCTTAGGTTTGCTAGGCGCCCGTATGCTGCAGCAGTTATTTGATTGATGTGCGCCTCAGGAGATGTGCCCGGTGTTATACTCACCCCAAGATCTTTTTCCTTGAGTGAGGTTTGTAGTCCCTGACCCCCTAGACTGTACTCCGTCTGCGGTCTTCTTTGCCCTTCCCCAATCTTCATGACTTTGCACTTGGTGGGGTTGAACTCCAGGAGTCAATTTCTGGACCAGTCCTGCAGCCTTTCCAGATCCCTTTGTAGTTCTGCCTGGTCCTCGTCCGATTGAATTCTTCTCATCAACTTCACATCATCTGCAAACAGGGACACTTCGGAGGCTATTCCTTCCGTCATGTCGTTAACAAATACCAGAAACAGCACCGGTCCTAGGACTGACCTCTGTGGAACCCCACTCGTCAGAGGCGCCCACTCTGACACCTCGCCACGTACCATGACTCGCTGCTGTCTTCCTGACAAGTATTCCCTGATCCATTGTAGTGCCTTCCCTGTTATCCCTGCCTGGTCCTCCAGCTTTTGCACTGATCTCTTGTGTGGAACTGTGTCAAACGCCTTCTTACAGTCCAAGAAAATGCAATCTACCCACCCCTCTCTCTCGTCTTACTGCTGTCACCCTGTCGTAGACCTCCAGTAGGTTTGTGACACAGGATTTCCTGTCCCTGAAACCGTGTTGGCAGTCGTTGATAATAAGCTCATTCCTTTCTAGATGTTCCACCACTCTTCTCCTGATAATCTTCTCCATGACCTTGCATACTATACATGTCAGTGACACTGGTCTGTAGTTTAGTGCTTCATGTCTGTCTCCTTTTTTAAAAATTGGGACTACATTTGCTGTCTTCCATACCTCAGGT
Source organism: Cherax destructor (assembly GCA_009830355.1). NCBI lineage: Eukaryota > Metazoa > Arthropoda > Malacostraca > Decapoda > Parastacidae > Cherax > Cherax destructor. Next base: position 20,285 of record WNWK01011136.1, on the reverse strand, counting down.
AATCTCCCTGTTTCGATAGATGTGTTGAATATTGCTGTTAGGGGTACACATAGCGCCTCTGCTCCCTCTCTCAGGACCCATGGAGAGATGTGATCCGGCCCCGTCGCCTTTGAGGTATCTAGCTCACTCAGTGTTGCATGCAAAGAGTATGTAACCTATATTCGGAGCATGTTAAACACACCCACATAGGCTCCCCTCCAACCAGCGAACCATCGTTAAGGGTTTGGCGATGGGGCCTTATCATCAAATCAACGACTCGGTTCAGCCAATTAAAATGCGAGTTTA
>WNWK01011136.1:0-15000 GCA_009830355.1 Cherax destructor | reverse complement strand
GAAATGGATGGAAGATGAGTTTAATAATCAGTCCCTCAGCCTGGAGTTGGTGCGTTCGGTCCATCTTGATAAAAGTCACCATATGAAAGGACAGACAGGTGAGGTGAAGCAGTCGGAGGCGGCGTCACCCTGAAAAAATTCTAACACTGTTGGTAGAATTACCTACAATATGTGCAGCTGGAGAACGAAACGTTGCCAAAGACCTCCAAATACGTATTTCAGAACACCAGTACGCAGGAAGATCGGACGATTTAAGGAATGCCTGTGTTCAACACCGAAATTAACACAACCATTTAATCAACTACAGAAACGCAAGACTTATCGCCAAAGAAAACACTTAATACCGCAGAATCCTGGGATCATCACTTGTCTGTATATCCAACAACTTCAACCAAAACGACGGCTTCTATAATATAGCTGAACCCCTTGCCAAGACACTTCTTCATCGTTATCCCACATAATTACATACACAACCGCCAGTACCGTACAGGTCCTTATCAGAACCAACCTACCCAGCATTCTCCACCTGACTCCATCCTATAAATACTCACGTACCTTTAATCCAGGTGGATCTGTGTGACTTGATAAAGCCCACTGTGTGGGCGAAACGTTGTCAGTAAAGGATCACATTATACTGCTTGTGTTTATTTTTTCCCAGAGTTGGACCTGCTAGCATGGGCCAGTAGGCCTGCTACAGTGCTCCTTTCCACGATAGACAAATTTAAAGTTGTGGCTTCATTAGGATCTGAAGCTAATAAGACACACATGCTTACGCGACGGTCTGGAGTTTTGAGACTCTCTGACCGCGGGTTCGAACCCCACCCGTGGTATGGTTAGTTAGGTATCTTTATTCCGAAATATTTCGCCTACACAATAGGCTTCTTCAGTTGAGTACAGAAGAGTTAGCAGAAGCAGTAGAATTGTGAAGACGTAGTTTTGAGGTGGTCAGTCCTTCAAGCCTGGATATACCTTTGAAGAGTTTCGAGAGTTTATCTACTCTCTGAGCCCGGCCATGGGCCGGGTATCGAAGCTGACTTCTCGGTTAGGTTTGGGAGTGAGACAAATGTGTAGGTTGGAGGGGGGGTTGAATTTGAGAAAGACCTGTCCAGTGTGGGCATGCTGAAGTTCCTCTATGTTCTTAAAACCGTAGGCGTCACAGGGCACCTGGGTAGAAGCCTGGTAGAAGCATCCTTCAGGAGGAAAATGGAAGGGAGAGGTATTAGGCAGAGAGGCAGCCAGACCACAAGTGAGACCAGGTCAACTTTCTCTTGTGATTCTCATTCACACCACTTCTCAACTCAATAAATCGAAACATTTCTCTAACTTTATTTTACTATAATTATTTATTAATTTAAATGTTATTGTTGGTTATTAGTACTATTATTAATATTATAGCTATTTTATTATTGATTTTTTGCGTAAATACTGCTAATATTTTTTTTGGTGTAATCGTCGCCATTAATATTACTATCAATAACTGTGACACAAATACAAGGAAACCCTCAAATTGCCCTGTCATTTACCAGTAACAGATTTCGAGAAATTTTCTACTCTTGCAGCCCCGTCTGTTTAACCAGGCTATACCTACTGGCGGTCCGCTGCCCCCACAGCCTAGTGTATCTGTGTTACAAAATGCAATATCTATAAAGTATATTATTATTATAATCAAATAGAAGCGCTAAACCACAGGGGTTATACAGCGCTGCAGGTTATTGTAGGATGCAGGGAGAGTGGGTTGTAAGAGGGAGATGGACGATTAGTAGGGTATGGAGTGCAAGATGACGGTGGATAGTGCAGGGGAGGAGGGTAGCAAGAGATCGAGGTAGAAGGGACTGAGGGAGGTGCTAGAGGTATAATCTTCAGAGTTTGTGTAGTAAGTCAGTTTCTGTCAAAAAGTCAATGAGATAGTCAGGATTAAAGGAGGGGCCATCTGCAAGAAGGGAAGGTAAAGAAAGGGCCGCAGAGCGAAGACGTCGTTGGAGGTAAATTCTGCGTGCTCGTTGATAGAGTGGGCAGTCCAACAGGATATGTCGAACAGACACTGGAACCTGACAATGCTCACAGAGAGGGGCAGGGAGCCTCTCCATGAGATACCCGTGAGTAAGACGAGTGTGGCCGATGCGAAGACGGGAGAGTGTAGTCTCCCAACCTCTACATTGGTGACAAGAAGAAGGCCAGAAACCTATAACCGGTTTAATAGAATGAAGTTTGTTATTCAGCAGGTCAGACCAGCGTTGTTGCCAACGGGTGCGAAGGTGGGTAGCAATGACCGCAAAATAGTCCGTGAAAGGAACACCTCTATATGAAACTGGAAGGTCATGTACTGCTGACCGCGCAGCAGTGTCTGCCTGTTCATTGCCCTGTACGTCAACATGACCAGGGACCCAACAAAAGACAATATCTTTATGCTTGCTAAAGATACGGCGTAACCAAAGGTGGATACGAAGAACTAGGGGGTGAGGTGTATCAATTTTACGGATAGCCTGTAAAGCACTAAGGGAGTCTGAAACGACCACAAATGGTGATACAGGCATAGATGCAATACGGATAAGTGCCACAAGAATGGCATACAATTCAGCCGTAAATATGCTAGCCGAGGGTAACAGATGCCCTCGTACGACGCTGTCCGGAAACACTGCTGCGAATCCGACGCCGTCAGATGACTTTGAACCATCGGTGTATACTGCGATGGCATGGGAATGAGAACGGAAATGGTCTAGAAAGAAAGAAAGAGCGAGAAGCCGCCGTAGGCAGTTGGGCTTTCGCGCAAGGTAGAGGAATAGAACAGACACGGACAGCAGGAACTTCCCAAGGGGGTAGAGGAAAGGGTGAAGCCACATGAACATATAAAGGCGGAAGCTGAAGGGAAGACAAGAGTGAATGCAGACGAAGAGAAAAGGGACGAAGTAAACAGGGGCGACGAACAAATAACGAGCGTCTACTAACATCTGTGACAATCCTATACATGGAAGGATTGCGGAGGTCATGAGAGCGAACATAATAGCGAATGCAATGTGCATCACGACGATCGGACAAGGATGGAATGTTCGCTTCTACATAGAGGCTCTCAACCGGGGAAGAACGAAAAGCACCAAGGCATAAGCGTAATCCCTGGTGATGGATGGGATTAAGGCTGGAAAGAGTGGCAGGAGAGGCTGCCGAATATATCTGGTCACCATAATCAAGTTTCGATAGAATTAGGGCTGAATGTAGGCGAAGGAGAGTTCTACGATCAGCCCCCCATGAAAGATGTGCTAGGGTTTTAAGGAGGTTCAGCCGGCTATGGCAAGTCGCCTTCAGAGAGGTAATGTGAGGTTTGTGAGCCGTATAGGTACAATGGATGATCAGAGACCACTGAACGTCTAGTGAACGTAATTTGATGAGTTTTGCCACTAGAAAACTTAAACCCGTGAGTGGTGACCCAATCAGAAACCCGGTTGATGGCATGCTGGAGGGAAACTGCAATGAGGTGACAGTCAGCACCTGCACAAGCTATAGCAAAGTCATCCACATAGAGCGATGACCAAATATTGGATGGGAGAACAGATGCCAGATTATTTATAGCAAGCAGAAAAAGTGTTGTGCTCAGAACACATCCCTGGGGGACACCTTCAGCTTGGACAAATTCCGGGGAGAGTTCATTACGAACCCGGACCCGGAAATGTCTGTCAGTTAAGAAAGCCTTAAGAAAGAATGGTAAGTTGCCTCGGAGGCCTAAGGAGTGGGCCTGGGCCAAGATATTATATCTCCAAGTTGTATCATAAGCCTTCTCAAGGTCGAAAAAGATAGCGATAACCGAATGGTTATTCGCAAAGGCATTACGAATATACGTATCCAAGCGCAGCAAGGGGTCAATGGCAGAACGGCCCTTACGGAAACCATACTGACTAGGGGAGAGACTATTGTGAGTCTCTAAATACCACATCAAACGTCTATTAACTAGACGTTCCATTACCTTGCAAACTGCAAGAGCGATGGGACGGTAGTGAGAGGGATCACGTCCCGTAGCACCTGGTTTTCGAAAAGGGAGAACAATAGCAGACTTCCACAGCTGGGGAATAACTCCTTGCGACCATATAAGATTAAAGAGTCGTAAGAGGACAGTAAGAGCAGACTGATGTAAATGCTGTAGCATACGAATATGTATGCCGTCTGGCCCAGCTGCCGATGATCGGCAAGCAGAGAGTGTTGCCTCCAGTTCTTGAAGGGTAAAAGGCACATTATAGGATTCTTCTCTAAGAGAAGAAAAATCTAAGGGCTTTAACTCGCTGGCAGACTTAGAAGAAAGGAACGAGGGGCATAGATGGAGCCCCTGAGAAATGTGGACGAGATGGTTACCAATTTCAGTGGCAACGGCAAGAGGGTGTGCTATATCGACACCAGCAACCTGAAGAACAGGAGCCAGGTCAGGGGAGAATTTACCACTCAATTTCCGCACTTTCTTCCAGACTGCACTCATCGAGGAAGCCAAAGTGACAGTAGAAACGTAATCTCGCCAGCAAGTGCGTTTAGCATCACTTATGACACGACGAGCAATAGCTCTCTTCTGCTTGAAATCAAGGAGTCTCTCTGTGGTTCTGTTATATCGATACCTGCCCCATGCAGCACGTTTCAAACGCACTGCCGAGCACAAGCAGGAGACCACCAAGGCACGCACTTCTGAGGATGCTTGCCCGAGGTTTGGGGAATAGAATGTGAAGCCGGAATAGAATGTGAAGCCGCTGTGAAGATGGAGGACGAAAAGAGATGTAAAACCTCATCAATGGAGGACGAGATAGGAACCTCATGAAAGGCAGTAAGATGTGCGTAAAGGTCCCATTTCGCCCGGTCAAATTGCCAGCGTGGGCAATGAGGAGGTGGAGAAAACAGAGGGGACTTAAGGATGATTGGGAAATGATCGCTGTCATGTAAGTCCGGGAGGACAGACCAGGTGAAGTCAAGGACAGTAGATGAAGAGCAGATGGAAAGATCGATGCAGGAGAAAGAATGAGTTCGGGGATCAAAATATGTAGGAGTACCCGTATTTAAAACATGGAGGGGAAGAGAAGCAAGAAATGCCTCCAACTGAATGCCACGGGAGTCACAGTGCGATCCTCCCCAGAGAAAATGGTGTGAGTTAAAATCGCCGAGTAATAGAAGGGGTGGCGGTAAGGAAGAAACCAGAAAATCAACATCTGGGATAGACATTGCCCGCGAAGGGGAGAGATATAAAGAACAGAGTGTATACCACTTATTCAAGTGGATACGGGCTGTGGTGTAATGTAAGGAAGAAGGAACATAGAGCTGACGGTATGGAACACCAGTGCGTATAAGAAGAGCACTTTCGTTAAAGGTTCCATCGGAAAAAGGATCCGATGAATATAACAAATCATAGCCTGAAAAGGGCCTGATAACAGTGGATTGTAATTTGGGTTCTTGCAAACAGACCCCAACAGGGAAAACTGGGAGAGCAACACCTGAAGCTCACCCGGTTACCCTGAGGCCTCGGATATTCCACTGTAAATAAGCCATGATTTATGGAGAGAAAGATATAAGTGGAAGTGAGAGGAATCTATGGACTAGGGTTAGAAAAGTCCATGTGTGGAGGCAGCGGAAGACCTGTAATCAGAGAAGGAGGAGGACGTTGTGAAGGAAGGGGGGGTTGAGACGAAGAAGAGAGATGAGGAACCTCAGGTGGAGTAGTGTCCATCATCTGTCCAGTCTCTGTAATATATTCTGCAATAGCTTCCAGTGTTTCGGAAGTCAAAGATGCAGAATGTGGGACTACATTAGAAATGGAAGAAGAGTGAGCAACGATCGGGGAGTCTATAGACTGCACTAAAGTAGAGGGTGAGGAGATAGAAGAGGAAACTGTCGAAGGGGCTTGGGAGGGGACAGGGGATGAAGGTAGTGTATGAGGAGGATGAACCTCCACACACGTTATAGAACTAGTCAGAGGCGAAGGACCTGGCAGTAGGGATTTTTTGCCGGGCTTATGAGGAGGGGGGCGCTGAGGTTTAGATGAAGAACGAGGACGTGTAGACTCAGGATTGTGCGAGTGAGTAGAGGAAGGAGTGTGGACAGTATGGGAAGCCGAGGTAGGGACCTCGGAGCCAAGAATATCAAAAGGATTCGAGACGGGTGATTGCGGATGAGGCAACCACAGAGGAAGCCGTGGAAGTTGGGACCCCAGAAGCGGGCGAAGTTTAGCAATGCGAGAATAAGAAATACGGGGAGTTTCCCTTGAAGGCGAAGATGAGAGACAGCCATAGCATAGGAGAAGCCTTCCGCCTCTTTGAGACAACGGATTTCCCGCTCATTCAGGTAAACCTGACAACGGCGAGAATATGAAGGATGTGCCTCATGACAGTTAAGGCAAGAGGGAGGTAGAGTACAAGAAGAACTGGCATGGTCGTCAGCACCACAGACTGGGCATTCGGCCATGGACCTGCAATATTTTGCTGGATGACCAAAACGCCAGCAGTTTCTACACTGCTGCGGTGTAGGGGTCACCTTTCGAACTTGTAAACGTTGACCTGCAATGTAGACCGAAGGTGGCAGTTCTCGGCAGTCAAACGTTAGACGAGCTATATTGCAAGGATAACGTCTTCGTTTATTGGCTGGGAGGACAAAAGTGTCAACTTTAAGGATAGGGAGTTCTTGGAGCTCAAGCTGCTCGAAAATGTCATCACCACATGTCTGGAAATTCCGTTGGACAATGGTGTGGGGCAAAATGACAGAACCACAACAAGAATTGAGGGAATGGTGCTTGTCAATAGTAACAGGTGTATTGTCAATGGTCGTAAGAAGAGAAAGATCACGAGCTTGGCCAGCATTCTGGACCGTGATGATGCGAGTGCCGCTCTTGAGAGCGTGAAATGAGATGTTTTGACCAACATGGCGTAGTAGAGCCTTACCAATACTATGGTCTGAAAGATAGGTATTAGGAGAAGTTGGACGAAGAGTAAAAAACTTTGTCCATTGAGTAGTTTGAAACAGAGAGTTTAAGGGGAGTGAGTGACGAGCTGGTCGTTTCTGCGATGAACGAGAAGGGAGTGTCGAATCGTCATGTGTGGGTCTTGGTCGTTTTTGTGTGGGACCGGTGGTCCGATGGGAGACGGGCGAGCGATTCGAAAATTGCCGCACCGTCGAGGGAGAAGCCGGAATCAAGGTCAGAGAAGAGCGAAGGTCAGACTTATCGAAAGGGCCAGTCGGGACCCTGGTACCTGAAGCAGGTGACGAACCAGCACCAGCAAGAGGTACAGGGGCATGAGAGGTGTCCAAAGAGTCATCCGTTAACGAGGCAGGGTCAGTACTGGGTGCGGTATCAGGAAGGGGCCCGGGGTAGTGGGTTCATGGATTGGGTCAGCCATGGTTAGTTACTTCTTTCTTTTTATTTTTAAGAAAAAAAGAAAGAAGAAAAGAAAATAAAATAAAAAAAGAATAAAAAAGGGGAACGTGGAGGAATAGGTCCTAGGAGGAATGAAAGGGAGCGCAAATCCCTCCGTGCCCAAGAGGACCTCAACACCGCAAGTAGTGCAGATGCTGCATGGAACCCGTGCCATACCCTACCCTTCACGCCAGTAAACCAGCAATCCGGGATAGCAACCTCACATCCACCGAGCCATCTCGGCGGACAAAAGAGAGGGCAGCCGGATATCCGCCACAAAGCATACCGCCTTCGGCCACCACCCCCGGAATCCGAAAGGTGGCCTCCAGAGATACACCTGTCGCCCGAAAGATACCCAAAGCCACCCCCGGGTGACCGGAGAGGATCGGACATCCCCAGGCGATCCAGATTCCACGGCAAACTACACCACCGCCAAGGACCTCAACGGAATGGGATGGACTACGATACCCTTCCCCCTACCTAGGAACTAGAATGCCTGAGGAGAGAAGCTCCCAGGGTAAAACTGGGAAGGAAATAAGGGAGGGATGAGGAGGAGGAGGAGGAAAGGGAAAAGGGAGGATGGGGGAGATGGGAAAAGGGAGGGGGGATTGGGGGGTAATTAGGTTCGGTCTGAGGAAGAAGACCAAAAGGTCCAATTCCTCAGACCGATAGCCTCTTTACCACGTCAAGGAGCCCCCCTTAAAGAGGTCTATAAAGTATAGACATCTCCAGAGAATACTAGGTCAACTTATTGACTCCCCTCTAGCATCTAGCCTGTTTCTGGTTTTGTAACAGTTTGTCAGAAAGTATTCTAGTCCAGTTATCCTTTAAAATTATAATAAATTTTAATAGTGCTTTAGGATTGCAACTGATAGGATACTAACGAAATACAAATTGAGATGTTTATTAACAAAGTTGTCTAGGTGGACAAAATCAAAGTAAATGAATTTGATATAATTTAGGATATATGCTCCTACACTTCTCTCGTAATGCAAAGTTAAATTGTACATATAGTAGTATAGTGCTGAAGGCACATTTCACTTTCATATCGGTATGACTTATGTTCCGTCTGATACATTATCATCAAGTACAGTGACTGACAAGCACCATAAAAGCCTGGCCCATGGCCGGGCTCAGAGAGTTGAGAAACTCTCGAAACTCTTCACAGGACTATGAGTCTTCAAATAATCTATCTTTTTGACAACAAGGCAACCAAAACAGCTTGCTTGAATATGACGAACGATTCGCCGAGCAATAATAATATACCAAGCAGCAGCACTGAGAAATTTTCTAAATTCTCTGGAAATTTTCTAAATTCTCTGGAAATTTTCTAAATTCTCTGGATATTTTCTAAATTCTCTGAAATTTGTAAATTCTCTGAAATTTTGTAAATTCTCGAAATTTTGTAAATTCTCTAGAATTTTTGTAAATTCTCTGGAAATTTTGTAAATTCTCTGGAAATTTTCAAAATTCTCAGGGTCTAAAGCCAGCAACAAACAAGATACCTTACATTTGTGGACTGCTTACAGAGTCAAATGCTATGTTTGCAGCTTTCACAGAGACTCAGGAACAAGGAGACAAAATAACAACCCTAACTGGGACCATCAGCAGATCCTCCATGAAAGTCATAAAACTCCCTTAATACTGAATCTAAGTTCAGCATAACCAAATCCCTGACTACAACGGTGCGTAGATGCCACACAAAAGAGGTCAAAAGGTTTAGCTTGGGACCTGGGTTGACTTTAGTGCCATACAAAACACAACCTCAGCAAAATGTCAAAAATCACTTAGTCTGAACAATGCCTGTGAACAGAGTTACATCTGTTATATCTGGTCACCATAATCGAGTTTTCATAAAATTAGGGCTGAATATAGTCGAAGGAGAGTTCTACGATCAGCCCCCCATGAAAGATGAGCGAGGGGTTTAAGGAGGCTCAGCCAGCTATGACAAGTTGCCTTCAGAGAGGTAAGGTGAGATTTCCAGGATAACCAACGGTCAAATAGAAGGCCGAGAAACCTGACCATATCATGTTCTGGGATACACTAGCTGTATAGGTACAATGGATGATCAGAGACCACAGAATGTCTAGTGAAAGTAATTTGGTGAGTTTTAGTACTAGAAAATTTAAACCCGTGAGTGGTGGCCCACTTGAAACATGGTTGACCGCATGCTGGAAAGAAACTGCAAAGAGGTGACAGTCAGCGCCTGCACAAGTTATAGCAAAGTCATCAACATAAGAGTGATGACCAAATATTTGATGGAAGAAAAGATGCTAGATCATTTATAGCAAGGAGAAAAGTGTTGTGTTCAGAACACATCCCTGGGGACACCTGATTCAGCTTGGACAAAGTCTGGGAAAGCATACAGTGGACCCCTGAGTTTCGTGAGCTTACGCTTCGTGAAATTTGACTTTCTGGAACTTTTTCATGAAAATATATCTAAGATTAAAGAGTCGCAAGAGGACAACAAGGGTTGACTGATGTAAATGCTGTAGCATATGAATATTAATGCCGTCAGGCCCAGCTGCCGATGATTGTCAAGCGGAGAGTTTTGCCTCCAGTTCCAGAAATGTAAAAAGCACGTTATAAGATTCTTCTCTTATAGAAGAAAAGTTTAAGGGCTCTAAGAAGTGTAAAAGCTCATTCATCAATGGAGGACAAAGAAGCATCCTCACTAAAAGCAGTTTGACACGAGTAAAGGTCCCAATTTGCTCAGTCAAATTCCCAGCATGGACTACGAGGAGGTGGTGAATACAAAGGAGAAGTAAGGATGATTGAAAAATTATCGCTGTCATGCAAGTCCGGGAGGACAGACCAGGTAAAGTCTAGTACTGTTGAGGAAGAGCAAACTGAGAGATCAATGCAAGAGAGAGAATGAGTACGAGGATCAAAATGGATGAGAGTACCCGTATTTAAAACATGGAGGGGGAGAGAATCGAGAAAAGCCTCCAACTGAATGGTGCAGGAGCCACAGTGAGACCTCCCCCAGAGGAAATGGTGAGCATTAAAATTGCTAAGTAAAAGAAGTGGTGGCGGCAAGGAAGAAACCAGAAATGCAACATCTGGGATAGATAATGCCCGAGAAGGAGAGATACACAAAGAACAGATTATATACCACTTATTCAAATGGATGGAGGCTGCAGTGTAATGCAGCAAAGTATGAACAAAGAACAGATGGTATGGAATACCAGCTTTTTTTCCTTCCTGGTGCTAAAAAACCTCAACCTCTGGAGTGGCTTTGGCTACCCAGGTTTTCCCATGGTCTGTATGTTCTGTGTCGTCTTGTACCCTAGGGAAAAGGATCCCATGAATATAATAAAACATAGCCCGAGATGGGATGGATAGCAGCGGAGCATAATTTGGGTTCTTGTAAACAAACACAAACAGGGGAAAACTGGGAGAGCAACATCTGAACCTCACCCCTGTTACCTCTGAGGCCATGGATACTCCACTGTAAATAAGCCATGATTTGCAAAGAGAAAGATACAAGAAATCTGAAGATAGAGGTATCTACGGACTAGAAGGGTTAGGAAAGTCCACATGTGGAGGCAGGAAAATGCACAAGCAGCGAAGGATTGGGACGATGCGAAGAAAGGAGTTGTGCAGACAGAGAAGAGTGAAGAGGAGGAACAGGAGGTGGATTGGTGTCCATCAATGGTCAGGTCTCCTCAATATAATCAGAGATAGCGTCAAAAGTGTTTCAAAGGACTAATACGTGGGACGATACTGGAGATGGAAGGAGGGTGAGTAAAGATCAGGGCAACGATGGAATGTACCGAAGTAGGGGGGTGGAACGAAAGGGTACAGGGAACACGAGAGGAAGTGACCTGGGAGGGGACAGGAGAGGAAGCAACCTGGGAGGGGGCAGAAGAGGAAGAAACTTGGGAGGTCTGTCCTCCTCCTCTGAATGAGGAGGAGGATGAACCTCCACACTTGTAACAGAGTCAGTTAGAGGTGAAGAACGAGGTACAAAGACTGGAAAGGAAAAATGTCCAGGTAGAAGGGAAGGAGGGGTTAAAAAAGATTTAAACAATGGGGATTTTTTGGACTTTGGAGAAGCAGAGGGGCGATGGGGAGGTGTTGTACGAGGTCTTGTAGACAGAAACTTGTGAGTGAGAAGAGGAAGAGGTAAGAACAGAATGAGGTTTCGAGGTAGGGACCTCTGAGTCCAGGACAGCAAAAGAATTAGACAGGTGACTGTGGAAGAGGCAACCACAGAGGATTCTGTGGAAGTTGGGACCTCAGAGGTGGGGGTCGTTTAGTAACTCGAGAATAAGAAATACGGGAAATCTTCCTGGAGGCGTAGATGAGAGACTGCCATAGCATAAGGAAAGCCTTCTGCCTCTTTGACACAACAGATTTTCGCCATTTAAGTAAACTTGCAATAGCGAGAGTAAGATGGGTGAGCCTCATGACAATTAAGGCAAGAGGAGGTAGACTACAAGACGTATTGGTATGGTCGTCGGCACCAAGGCTGGGCATTCGGCCATGGACCTACAATATTTTGCTGGATGATCAAAACACCAGCAATTTCTACACTGATGCAGTGTAGGATCACCTTTCGAACTTGTAAACGGTGTCCTGCAATATAAACCGAGGACAGAAACTCACGGCAGTCAAAAGTTAAGTGAGCTACATTGCAAGGGTATCATCTCCACCTGCAGGCAGGAGGACATAAGTGTCTACTTTGAGGATTGGGAGGTCTTGGAGCTCAGCTGTTCCAGAATGTCATCACCACATATCTGGAAATTCTGTTGACAATGGTATGAGGTAGAATTGAGAGAATGATATTTTTCAATAGTTACAGGAATAGCATCAATGGTTGTAAGGAGAAAGATTGCGAGCTTGGCTAGGATTCTGTACAATGATGCGTGCACCAGATATATCTCAACCAACATGGCGTATGCGCTTACCAATACTATGATCGGAAAGATAGTCAGAAGTTGGTCGCAGAGTAAAAAAAACTTGGTTCATTGTGTATTTTGAAACATAGCGTTTAAGGGAAGGGAGTGTCATGGTGGTCTTTTCTGGGCAGAATGAGAAGGAAGCGAAGGAGTATCATCAGGTAATGGTCTTGGGCGTTTAGGTGTGGGACCGGAGTTGGTCGGACATGGGATAGCAGGCGATTCGAAAAGCGCTGCACCTAGAGGGAGAAGCTGGAAGCATGGTCAAAGAAGTGCGGAGATCAGATGTATCAAAGGAGTCAGGTGGAACCCTGGTAGCTGGAGCAGGTGACAAAACGGCACCAGCAGGAGGTAAAGGGGCATGAGAAATGTCCGAAGAATGATCAAATAACAAATAACGAGGTAGGGTCAAATAACAAGGTAGGGTCGGAACAAGGTGCGGTAGCAGAAAAGGGCCCCAGAGGAGCTGTTTCATGGACCTGGGACTCCATGGTTATGTCACATCTTTCTTTTTGTTTTTTAGAAAAAAAAGGAAACAAGAATAAAAAGGGGGAAACGAGGAACGTGGAGGGATAGCTCCTAGGAGCAATGAAGGGGCCCAGCACTGCAAGAGTGCAAATGCAACATGAAACCTGTGCCATACCCTACTCTTCATACCAGTAAACCAGCAATCTGGGATAGCAACCTCACATCTACCGAGCCACCTCCGTGGACAAAAGAGGGCGGCCAGATACCCGCCACAAAGCATACCTTCTTTAGCCACCACCCCCTGGAATCCAAAAGGCAGCTTGCAGATATACACCCATCACCTGAAAGACACTTCAAGCCACCCCCAGGAGACCGGAGAGGGAGTGGGACATCCCCAGGCGATCCAGATTCCACAGCAAATTACACCACCACCATGGACCTCAACAGAATGGGATTGACCATGATACCCTTCCCCCTACCTAGAACTAGAGTGCCTGTGGGAAGAATCCCAAAGGCTGAAAACAGGAAGGGATAGGGGAGGAATGTGGGGAGAGGAGGAAGAAAGGGAAAAGGGGATTGGAAGGATGGGATAGGAAGGGGATTGGAGGGTAATTAGGTTTGGTTTGAGGAAGGAGACCAAAAGGTCTAACCCCAGAAAAGAGCATCTTCAACCCCGCCAAGGAGCCCCCTTGAAGAGGTCGAGGAAAAGCCTACTGCTTAGGCTAAAGTTTCGGAATGAAGATACCAACTGCTGCACATGTGTCTTTATTATCATGTCGATATCTGCTGGAAAATAGTTGTATAGTCTTGGACAAGGGTGTTGATACAGTGTTATCTTATTGCACCCAGGTAACACCTGTTATCACTGATTTTACAAGTAGATAACTTAAAATCAAGAATTTTAGGTAATCTGTCCCTCAGGCTGGATTTTACACTTCATTCCGTATCTTCACTCTGAAAGTTTTTGTCATATGGTAGTGTAGCCCCGAACTATGCCCTAAGTATCTTTCATCCATATATTTTTAGATATCTCTTGCATATCCCAGTAGTTTAAATACTTTACTGCATCTAAATTGGCATTAAACGATTTTTTGTATTTCTTCCAGTTTTGATAATTTCTCCGCCTTCGAAAAGCCATCAAAAATTAACATTCTAGGGAGAGAACACAGGTGATCTGAAAACTATTATGTAAGGTAAATAAAAAAGGGGGGAGAAGACACGAGCAATTATTGAAACATTTTACTGCTGTTATTTTTCGTTCTCCAGGAATTTTTTTAAGCTAATACAAATAATACAAGAACATAAACGATGTATAACAGTAACATGGAGAGATGCAAAAATCATAGGCACTGCATTAGCCTACTGGCACTTTTTTTCTGGTGGTGGTAGTAGTAGTAGTAATAATAATAATAGTGGTGGTGGTAGTAGTAAAGTAGTAATAATAATAGTGGTGGTGGTAGTAGTAGTAATAATAATAGTGGTGGTAATAGTAGTAGTAGTACTAGCAATAGTAGTAGTGGTGGAAGCAGTCAATGGTAGTGAAATAGTAGAATAGTGACAGTAATACTAGCAGTAATGGTAGTGATAGAGCAGCGTAATAGTAATTGTGGAAAAAGTAACTCTTGGTATGTGGTCACATTTATCATTTTAAGGAGGATTTGTGGTAATATGTCAGCTGAATTTTCCAGCAGTTATTAGCTGCTTAATGATACAGTTGTATGCAAATACATCAAGTATATGTATGTGTAATAACAATATCGAACCCGATATTTTAACCAGCCTCCCACCTGAGATGCCAGTCAAAATTCCCATTCTTCTCCAGTGTGGAAGCAAAAAAAAATTGCAACTAGCCGGGGATCGAACCCAGGGCTTCCCGGGAGGTAGGTTGGTTAAAATAAAGTGGCTTCGATCTCTGGCTAGTATCAGAATTATTTCCTTAAAAACCCCTTTGTTCTCTGGGTGCATTAATATGTGTACTACTGTGAGACTGGTATTCCAAACGAGAGAAGAAATTATTATTGTAGCTTCCACGGCCACGAATGTGCTTGACAGAAGTGGCAGACCCAATGTACTCTGGGCGAGAGTCTGAAGCATCAATCCCAGCTGCTGTACCCACTTTCATTTCATCCACTGGATGAAGCACCATCCCCACTCTTACAGTTGGTTCTTAATCCTCCTGGCCAATGCATGAAATCAGTGTCTCCCTTTCTTCATCGACATTTAACAGCTCCTGGAAATATTCCCTCCATTTACCTCTAA
>WNWK01011135.1:0-66184 GCA_009830355.1 Cherax destructor | reverse complement strand
ATTATTATTATTATTTGAGACAATTTCAGTACCTAATATTAGGTCAGAACAAAGATTGGCTATGAAATCACAAGAACTACTATAAATTGTAATTATCAGAACATAAAAATTATATAAAAATAATAAAAAAAGAGAAAAAAAGGTATATCGGCAACGATTCTGCAAACGGCAGGACTCCTGTTGCTGTCAGGTGAGCATCCAGAGCCAACTTCTCTGCCTCATATCTCGGTAAGTACTGACCCAAAATTTTTTTTTTATCCTATAGAACTTAAAAAAATGTGCTCTTTATTTCTATAATTTTTTTTTTTTTTCAAAATATTCAGGGCAGTAGCAGTACTAACGTATATATACTTTTGGACCATTTAGGGTTAAAGAATTTATTTGAAGTAATAATTTATATATATCCTAGGTAGTAGGTTGGTGACAGCAACGCCCAGGAGGTACTACTGTCTTGCCAAGTGAGTGTAAGCAGCCTGTAATTGTTTTACATGATGGTAGGATTGCTGGTTTTTTCCGTCTCATAAACATGCAAGATTTCAGGTATGTCTTGTTCTTCTTCTACACTTAAGTCATACTACATATTCATGTACAACATATATACACGCTCTGGGTTTTCTTCTATTTCTTACTAGTTCTTGTTTTTATTTCCCTTATCTCCATGGGAAGTGGAACAGAATTTTTCCTCCGTAGCATGCGTTCGTAAATACTAAAATGCCGGAGCAAGGGCTAGTAACCCCTTCTCCTGTATACATTACTAAGTTAAAAGAGAAACTTGTTTTTCTTGGGCCACTTAGGGGAACGGCCGGCGTGTTGAAAGAAGAAAAATACATCTTTCTTCTTTCTTCAACACGTCGGCCGTTTCACCAAGAGTGGCCCAAATGAAACGAAAGTTTCCCATTTTACATTTAGTAATATATACAGGAGAAGGGGTTACTAGCCCTTGCCCCAGCATTTTAGTCGCTCTACGACACGCAGGGTAGGGAAAGGAAGAATTCTGTTCCACTTCCCATGGAGATAAGGAAATAAGAACAAGAACTGTAAGAAAATAGAAGAAAACCAGAGGGGTGTTAATATATGCTTGTACATGAATGTGTAGTGTGACCTAAGTGTAATAGAAGTAGCAAGATGTACCTGAAATCTTGCATGTTTATGAACAGAAAAGACACCAGCAATCCTACCATCATGTAAACAATTACAGGCTTCCGTTTTACACTCATTTGGCAAGGCAGTAGCTCCTCCTTGGTGGTTGCTGTCTACAACCTACCTAGAAAATATACATATGTATATATATATATATTATACTATACTCTTTATCAGATTCGCATGCGGTGGCGAGAGCTGTGCAAGAAATATCGCAATACAATTAATCACAATGATCTGTACAACATTCGAAAAACTTGCCAATATTTTGATGACCTTAATAATCTGTTTGGTAAGTACGTGTATGCTATTTCATACCTGTTTATTCAGCACAATGTAATTTATATGAAATGTTTCTTGCTATTTCCTCCTGATTTTTTCATTATATGCATTGATATTTTGTGTGTTCATTTTATAATAATAAAAATAATAATAGTAATACTTTATTGTGACAATTCAAAGATGTACATATAGTTGAAAAAGTAAAATGGGGTGTACATGCCAAATGCCTCTAATATGCAGAGCATTAATAATAATAATAATAATAATATTTTTATTTGGACATGATACAAAGAATTACATTTGGTTATTGAGATTACATGAGGTGTACATGCCAAAGCCCCTAGTATGCAGGGCATTTTGGGCAGACTTAAAATTAACTTAAAACTAAATTGTAAGAATTTTTGTAGATAGTATACAATGAGTAAAGGTGAGTATTTAAGCTATGAAATTTGAACATAGTTTTGTACTTTTGTCTTCATTATAAAATTAATTAAATCAGATTAAACAAATTAAAGCAATAATAATAATTATAAAATAATAATAAAAGTTATGGTTGATAATTTATAAAATAAGTAAAGTTGCATATCTAAGTTATAAAGTTTGAATATAAGTTGAACATATCAATTAATTGTAGCAATTTATTGCAGCAATGCAACTAATTGAGTGAGATAACAATTTAAAACAATTAATTGCATTGCAGTTAGTTTACGTGGTCATTATAATGTAAGTGTTGTGGGAATAATTAGCTAAGTATGTATTATTCATAACAGGTTTTACATTCATTCATTCGTTCATTCATACATTACATTGAATTGATTAGTCATGTTTTATGTTAAGTGATTATTCTACTTTGCTGGGAATGGTTGATATGGAGCAATTAGCTTTGGGTGAGAAGGTGGTTTTTTAGCATCGTTTTGAATTGGGGTACAGGTAGAGTTTCTTTGGCAATGACAGGTAATGAATTCCAAATTTTCGTGCCTTTTATGTGCATTGAGTTTTTACTTAGTGTTAGGTGGACACAGGGAACATTGAGGAGTGATCTGTGTCTAGTGTTATGGTCATGTGTCCTGTTAAAATTAGTAAGGAGAAGTTTGAGTGGTGGGTTAATATTTGCATAGAGTGTTCTATGTATGTAATAGGCACAGTAAAAAGTATGGATGTCTTGTATGGTGAGTAAGTTTAGGTTTTGAATATTGGTGGAGTATGTTGCCTGGAGTGAGAATTTGTTATCATTCTAACTGCTGCCTTTTGTTGTGTTATTAGTGGTCTGAGATGAGTTATTGATGTAGAGCCCCATGCGCAGATTCCATAGGTGAGGTAGGGGTAAATGAGTGAGTGATATAGGGTAAGGAGAGCTGGTTGTGGAACATAGTACCGTATCTTGGATAGTATTCCCACGGTCTTTGAGACTTTCTTGGAGATTTGTTGTATATGTGTCTGTGGGCAATCTTAAAATTAGTTACAATTAATTATGCTATAATAGACTAAATGGTAAAAATTATAGTAGACAATTTACAAAATAAGTATAATTGAGTATTTAAGCAATGAAATTTGAACATAATTGGTAAAATTATAGTAGACAATTTACAAAACAAGTATAATTGAGTATTTAAGCAATGAAATTTGAACATAAGTTGAACATTATAATTTATTATTTGTAGTAATGCAATTTATTAAATCAGATCAAACAAATCAAATCAATTTATTGTATTGCAAAAACAGTTTATACTGTCATTAGATGAGTTACAAAGAGTCAAGAGTACAAGAGAATGGATTATCTTATTAGGTAATGCTTTAGAAACAAAGCTAATGATTCATTATTTATAACAGGTTTATACATTTATGAGATATAAGTTTCAACATTTGCATTAGATTAAGTTTGAGAAATTATTGTTCTTTGAGCAATTATGTAAGGGGTTTTGAGCAACTATGAAGGGGTTTTTAGTGTTGGGTGAGTAGGTGGTTTTTCAGCAGAGTTTTGAATTGATGTACAAGCAGGGTTTCTTAGGTAATCACAGGTAATGAATTCCAAATTTTTGGGCCTTTAATGTGCATTGAGTTTTTGCATAGTGTGAGATGGACACGGGGAACATCGAAGAGTGATCTGTGCCTTGTGTTATGGTCATGCGTCCTGTTACGGTTGGTAAGAAGTTTGAGTGGTGGGTTAATATTTGAGTTTAGTGTTCTGTATATGTAATAGGCACAGTAAAAAGTATGGATGTCTTGTATGGTGAGTAAGTTTAGATTTTTGAATATTGGTTTAGTGTGTTGTCTGGAGTGGGAATTTGTTATCATTCTGACTGCAGCCTTTTGTTGTGTTATTAATGGTCTGAGATGAGTTATTGTTGTTGAGCCCCATTCACAGATTCCATAGGTGAGGTGGGTAAATGAGAGAGTGATACAGGGTAAGGAGCGCTTTTTGTGGAACATTTTATGCACGTGTAGTGAGCTGGTATTTGTTTGATACAGATTGGTCAAAAATTGTAGAATTTATAATTGTTTGACAGTGTGGGTAAGCAGAAGACCAGAGGCAGTGTTGTCCTGTATGTAATGAAGGCTGATGCTGCTACCACTTAGGCACAAGCATACTCTCACCACAGCCTTCCCCTGCCATATGCTCTGAAACCTGCTATGCTGCACTATCCACAGCCCCCCCTGCAACATTCTTGGAAACCTGCTACCTCCCTTCTACACCACTGGCTGAACACATGCTTACCATCACATCCCTCCCATGCCATATAACTAGGCACTTGCTGCCCTCATACCCTTCCTTCCACACCCAGACACTTCCATCTTCACTGCAACAGCAAGTTTAATATAAAAATTCATATAATTTTGATATGGATTATTATTTCCCTAGAAAGGAATACATCGTCAGTTATAGCATGGGTTTCTTTTGGAAAGTAATTATGAATTCTCAGTATGTGCATATTAGCCATGGATAGTGTCAGTATTATTCTTGCTGCCATTGAGGCCTCCTTTTAATTAGATGATGGTGCTATTTTGCTAGTGTGCCTTCCCTTCTATCAAATGAGCACAGGAAACTGCCTATTTAAGTATCAGAGCTACCCTATAAAGTATGCAGAAGCCGGTAATTTGGCCAGCTTTACACAAAATTAAAAAAATCCAATTTACAAAATAAACACACTAGACATTCCAGGCACTAAAATAACATTTCCTCTATTCATTAATCACATCCTCACATCCTCCATTTTCAATTCATCTTCACAAAAAATCAAAGATTTACCTTACTTCTCAGATAATAAAATATAACTAGGAATGATTGACCATGTTTTACAGCATTCCAGTAATTGATTCAGACCTAGTAAAAACCCATAAAACACTGGGAGAGGATGTAGGGGAAAGCCTTGCCTCTCCTCTGGAAAATCCTCAAAAATCAAATATTTCTACTACTTTGAACCCGATTTCAACCTCCCAGTCCTGAAATGAGCCAACATCATTTCAGTGGTATATCTTCAATTCTATCAAAATGATGCCATGAAACAGCCAATAAAATTATAAAGAAAACATTCTAGAAAACACCTCGGTCACTATTTTAAACCAAACTCAAGGTTAGAGATTTATTTTTCCCATCATACACTGCATGGGGCATAATTTTATACTGGGCACACTCCTCCACACAAACCCATTTTCTCATGTCTAGGCCAAAATTTACCACTCAGAGCTTATTTCAGGGAGCTAATCTCAAAACGTAGATCTACGGAAGTGACCCTAGCATCAATAACATAGATCTATGGATGAAACGGTGAACAGGTTGAATGTTACTGACAGTTTTTCATAATTCAAAATATCATTTTTGAAATATAACATTGAGAGCCATGGTAAGTCTAACTTGTAGTTGAATAAGCATCTTATGAATTTTAACATGAGTGGTTGGCAGTGTATGGTACAGTACTGTATATAATTTTGTATAAATATGTTTATTTGTGCATAAATTGCTTTTCACACAATATATTACTTTGCATTACTGTAATATCTGTTTATTTTAAAGGAATTTGGGATGCTCCTGCCACACTGCTTTTAATTAGGCAGCTTGAAGCAAATGGAAACAAACGTCTTGGTCAGGCTGGGGGAACCAGCATGAGCTACAGGGTGTGGGATCGAATTCGACGGTATCTTCTGGCTTATGGATACCAGTAAGTCAAAATTATGAATGAGTAACAAGTTATGTAGAGAGAGAAGAGGGAATATAAATGTATAAATTCAAGGATTATGTGGATTAAAATAAGAGTCGGATGTGAAAAGTGGGTCATAATACGTGTATATGCACCTGGAGAAGAGAGGAGTGTAGGGGAGAGAGAGAGATTTTGGGAGATGTTAAGTGAGTGTGTAGGAACTTTTGAGACACGTGAGAGAGTAATTGTGGTAGGGGACCTAAATGCTAAAGTAGGAGAAGTGTTTAGAGAGGGTGTGGCAGGTAAGTTTAGGGTACCAGGTGTAAATGATAATGGGCAGCATTTGATTGAACTTTGTATAGAAAGGGGTTTGGTTATAGGTAACACATATTTTAAGAAAAAGAGGATAAATAAGTATACAAGATATGATGTAGTGTGAAATGACAGTAGTTTGTTGGACTACGTATTGGTAGATAAAAGACTGTTGGGTAGACTTCAGGATGTACATGTTTATAGAGGGGCCACAGATATATCAGATCACTTTTTAGTTGTAGCTATAGTGAGAGTAAAAGGTAGATGGGATACAAGGAGAATGGAAACAGCAAGTAAGAGAAAAGTGAAGATTTATAAACTAGAGGAGGAGTCAGGGTAAGATATAAACAAGTGTTGGAGGACAGATGGGCTAGTGAGAGTATAGGCAATGGGGTAGAAGAGATATGGGGTAAGTTTAAGAATACAGTGGTCCCTCGACTATCGGTCATAATCCGTTCCAGGAGCTAGACCTTAACACGATAAATTCGAAACTCAAAACCTTATTTCCTATAAGAAGTAATGTAAATACAATTAATCCGTTTCCACCCAAAAATTTTCACTAAAAATTCATTTTTTTTAAAGAATAAATATTATAGTTTTACATACAGAAAACAAT
Source organism: Cherax destructor (assembly GCA_009830355.1). NCBI lineage: Eukaryota > Metazoa > Arthropoda > Malacostraca > Decapoda > Parastacidae > Cherax > Cherax destructor. The sequence goes on along the minus strand of WNWK01011135.1, from coordinate 59,698 downwards.
GAGAAATAAATCTTCTTTCTTTCAACATGTCGGCCGTTTCCCACCGAAGCAGGGTGGCCCAAAAGGAAAAACGAAAGTTTCTCCTTTTACATTTAGTAATATATACAAGAAAAGGGGTTACTAGCCCCTTGCCCCCGGCATTTTAGTCGCCTCTTACGACACGCATGGCTTACAGAGGAAGAATTCTGTTCCACTTCCCCATGGAGAATGAGAAATAAATATAAAGCACTAATTATAATGGACAAATGAACAGTTAAATAAGTTTTACGTTTATTGAAGACTCTTGTTAAGAATATAAGAACATAAGAAAAAAAGAACACTGCAGCAGGCCTACTGACCCATGTGAGGCAGGTCCATCACTCCCCGGCTTAGACCTGACTACCTGGAGTTAATCCTCTTCAGGTAAACTCCAGGTAGTCAGGTCACTTCCACTTAAGGAGCATGGCATAAGACCTAGTAGCACAAGCTAGTCAGGTCCAACTCACACCCACCCACACCCACTCATGTATTTATCCAACCTATTTTTAAAACTACACAACGTCTTAGCTTCTATGACGGTACTCGGGAGTTTGTTCCACTCATCCACAACTCTATTACCAAACCAGTGCTTTCGTATATCCTTCCTGAATCTGAAGTTTTCCAACTTGAAACCATTGCTGCGAGTCCTCTCTTGGCTGGATATTTTCAGCACGCTATTTACATCCCCTTTATTTATTCCTGTTTTCCATTTATACACCTCAATCATATCCCCCCTAATTCTACGCCTTTCTAGAGAGTGTAGATTCAAGGCCCTCAGTCTATCCTCATAGGGAAGATTTCTGATACATGGGATCAACTTTGTCATCCTCCTCTGTACGTTTTCCAGTGCATTTATATCCATTCTGTAATACAGTGACCAGAACTGTGCAGCATAATCTAAATGAGGCCTAACCAAGGATAAATAGAGTTGAAGAACAACCTGAGGACTTCTATTATTTATACTTCTTGATATGAAGCCAAGGATTCTGTTAGCTTTATTGTTAACACTTATGCATTGTTGTCTTGGTTTCAGATTACTGCTAACCAGAACAAGGGGCCCAAAACTGACCCCTGTGGGACACCACTTGAGACGTGCCCCCATTCTGATTTTTCCCCATTTATGCAAACTCTGTCACCTATTTGTCAACCATGCCTCTACCCAGGAAAAAATTTCTCCTCCTATTCCGTGTGCCTTAAGTTTCCTCAATAGCCTCTGATGTGGAACTCTATTGAAAGCCTTACTAAAGTCCATATACACAATATCATATTCATTACCATGATCTACCTCCTCAAACACCTTAATGAAAAAAGTTAGTAAATTCATAAGACAGGAACGCCCCTTAGTAAAACGGTGTTGAGATTCATTAATCAATTTATGCCTTTCAAGATGGCTACAAATTGCCTTGGTAATTATTGATTCCATAAATTTACCAACTATGGAGGTAAGGCTTATTGGTCTATAGTTCGAAGCTAAGGACCTGTCACCTGCCTTGTAAATTGGTATTACATTTGCAATTTTCCACTTGTCTGGCACTATGCCAGTTTGTAGTGATATATTGAAAAGATTTGCCAAAGGCTTGCTAAGTTCCTCTTTACATTCCTTTAAAACTCTTGCAAACAGTTCATCAGGGCCTGGGGATTTGTTAGGTTTTAATTTCTCTATTTGTCTGAGGACCATGTCTCTAGTTACCCCAATCGAGCACAGTTTATTATCTTCCTGTTCTACATAATTTATTATTTCTGTAATTTCGCTAGTATCTTCCTGAGTAAAAACTGAGAGGAAGTAAGTACTGTGGTCCCTCCGTTTTTGTGCTTAATCCGTTCCAGAGGGATCAACTAAAACTGAAATCAACGAAAACTGAAGCCATTTTCCCCATAAGAAATAATGTAAATTAAATTAATCCGTTTCAGACACCCAGGAGTATTAACAAAAAATAATTTTTTAGAGATTAAATATAGATTTACATACAGAAAAGAATAACAAATAAATATAAAGCACTAATAACATGTATAAATGAACATTTAACATCACACTTACTTTTATTGGCGACTCTTGTTGGTGTATGGAAGATGGAGAAAAGAGAGGGAGGCGAGTTTATTGTTGGGAGGCAGGACAAAATGCTTCAATTTGACACTAATATCAGCTCTACGGCTTATTTATCAATCACAATTCATCTAATATGACATAATAAACAATATAAATAACATAAAAACCTGATATACACTCTAGAATGAATAAAATATGTGTCATTACGAATGTAGTGGCGGGCATACTCGGTCCAGCTATGAAAACATCTTCCTATTCTTTCCTCCTTCAGACGCATTAGTATAAGAGAAAACGGAGTTTGTAATGCTAACTGCATTAGATCACTTATTTCCAGTCGCTTCAAGTTGAACAGAAATCATTCCTGTCCAGGCTGGCTGGTAACAACAACAGCAGCAGCAGCAACAACAACAACAACTGGTTTGTTGACAAAACTACCTAAACTTCTACACTCATTCTCTCATTTATTCATTTAATCTTGTTTACTCACCTCTCACTCTACATTAAGACTGCCTCTTACCACCACTGCCTCTCACCACCACTGCCTCTCATCAACACTGCCTCTCACCACCACTGCCTCTCATCACCACTCTCACCACCACTGCCTCTCACCACCACTGCCTCTCACCACCACTGCCTCTCACCACCGCTGCCTCTCATCACCACTGCCTCTCATCACTGCCTCTACCACCGTTTCTTTCCAGTCGCTTCAAGTTGAACAGAAATCATTCTTGTCCAGGCTGGCTGGTAACAACAGCAGCAACAACAACAACAACTGGTTTGTTGACAAAACTACTTAAACTTCTACACTCTCATTCTCTCTCGTTATTCATTTAATCTTGTTTACTCACCTCTCACTCTACATTAAGACTGCCTCTAACACTGCCTCAACCAACAAACAAGCACCACTGCCTCTCATTACCACTGCCTCTCACCACCATTGCCTCTCATCACCACTGCCTCTCATTACCACTGCCTCTCACCACCACTGCCTCTCATTACCACTGCCTCTCACCACCACTGCCTCTCATCACCACTGCCTCCCATCACCACTGCCTCTCACCACCACTGCCTCTCATTAACACTGCCTCTCACTACTTTGCTACGATTTCTTTCTTTAATTCTATGGTGTTCCTCACTTTCTTTACCAAAGGTCTGACACTAGGAGCTATCTTTGGGCCCGTGGTGGCTTATTTAGCAGTCACACACAATAATCAAGGGCCAAAAACAATGGATTGTTAAGAAATGTTTTGTATGAACTCGCAGGATAATGTTCACTCAACCAGAAACAATGCTACAATGCCTGAGAATGTGTGTGGGAGGCGGGCTTGCAGGCTTTGTATGTGCGCTGGGCACTGGACAGGGTTCCGGACCAAGCACGAAAATGGAGGGAATCACACGAAAACAGAGGTAAATTTTCCCTGAAAAAACTGCACGAAAACTGAAATACACGAAAACAGAGATACACGAAAACGGAGGGATGACTGTATTGAAAATTTCACACATATCCTTATCACTGTCAGTTATCTGACCTGAGTTACTCTTAAGTGGGCCTATCTTGTCCCTAATCTTATTTCTGTATACTGTACTGAAAGAACCCTTTTGGGTTAGTCTTCGAATCCCTTTCGACCTTAGCCTCATAATCCCTTTTTGCTTTTCTTATTCCTTTTTTTATTTCTCTCTTTAATTGAAAATATTTATTTCTTATCTGCCCATCCCCTCTTTTGATATGCCTATATGTGCCTTTCTTTTGATCAATGAGGTGTTTTAATCTATTGTTCATCCATTTAGGATCATTTTTGTTAGAACTAATTTTCCTACTCGGAACAAAAGATGTCTGGGCAGCTAGAACTATGCTCTGGAAAACGTCATATTGGCAACCAAAACCGCCTACCTGACCCATAGTCAGATCATCCCAATTTAGCCCACCTAGGTAATTTCTCAGACCCATGAAGTCAGCCAAATGAAAGTCTGGAACAGAGAATTGATTGCAGTTATCTGGGTAATTCCATGATATATTGAAACTAAGTGATTTGTGATCGCTTTCCCCAAGCACATCATTAACCTCAAGATTATTAATTAGTGATTCTTTGTTGGCAAGAACCAAATCAAGCAAGTTGCTACCTTTAGTTGGTTCTGTCACAAACTGTTTTAAAAAACAATCCTGAACTGTATCAAGTAAGTCACTAGACTCAAGATTTCCTGTCACATTGTTCCAATCAATTTGTCTAAAGTTAAAATCACCCATTAGCACAACATTTTCATATCTAGACACCTTATGAATTTCATCCCATAGCAGCTTACTGCACTCCCTATCCATGCTTGTTGGCATATGAGAGAGTTTGTTTGGAGGCAGGACAAGATAATCCTTCAGTATGACAATAATATCAACTCTACAGCTTATTTATCTAGCACAATTCATCTAATATGACATAATAAACAATATTAATAACATAGAAACATGATATAAACTCTAGAATGAATAAAACATGTCATTACGAATCTAAGGACTGGTGGAGTGGGTTGTGTTGTTGTTGGGTATAAGGGCCACTGACCATAAGCCGTGGTGGTGGTCGGTTTCAGCAGAAAGCCACCACCACCATCACACAAACAATGTGCATAATTTATAAATAAGAAATATTTACACTTTAATTTATAAGAAATATTTACACTTTAATTTATAAATAAGAAATATTTACACTTATATAAATAAGAAATACTTACACTTACCTTGGAGGAGAAGGTGGCAGAGGGCGGCACTCTTGTCAGTGTCCCTATAATCCTCAAACATTGTAGAAGTTAAGTTTTGTATCATCATCTTCTATCGATTAGTCGCTTAACTTACTTAAGTAAGTTTATTCAGGTATACACAAATCCAGTTATACATAGATTATCATACATACCAGCATATGTGTAGAAAACATAGGATAGCCCAAAAAGTCAAACAGAGTGACTTATTTCCATTGCTACACTGTTAATGCTACACTTTATCACTGGCTGGTGCTATAGCCTTTATCGACTTGTGAAGCTTCTTTGGACCCATGGTGACTTATTTCACAGTGACAATCACTAAACCAGCAATAAACACAATAAATTTATTGTGAAATGTTTGAAAGAGCGAGCTGTGTAATGTTCTCTCAATGGTAAACAACGCTAGACTGGCGTCCTGCGTGGCAAGGTGCGCAAGCGCGGGCAGGTGGACAGGTCTGGTACAGACCGAAAAACATTGACCGAAAAAAGCAACCGAAACACGAAAAAAACGATATTCGGAAAGACCGAAACACTGGGTACCACTGTATAGTGTTAACCCTTTCAGGGTCGAGACCTCGATTCTTAACTCTCTCTCAGGGTCGAAACATTTTCGGGAAAAAAGATTTATTTTATTTCTTATGAAATGATAGAGCATCTTTTCCCGATCATAACGCCACCAAAAGTATGAAATTTGGTGAAAAACTAACGGAATTATGCTCTCGCAAAGTTAGCGGTATCGAAGATATTTACGCATCGGCGATTTCACCCACTTTGAGCCCTAGTTTCGGCCAATTCCAATGTCTCAGTCTACGAAAATCATAGATATTATTGTAGAATTCCATTTGTTCTATCCATTGAGTACAAGAAACCACCAGTTTACCGATTTCAACTACCCAATAAAGTGGTCAGAAATTGGCAATATTGCCAATTTCACACAAATTTAAAAAAATGCCAATTTCAAAATAGGGTCCAGAATAAACAAGACAGACATTCCTGGCACTAAAATAACATTTTATCTGTTCATTAGTCACGTCTCCAGGCTCTTATTGCATTACTTTTGGTCTCCATTTTGAATTTTTATTCTCACAAAAAAATGAAGATTTTCTGTTATGTATACTACTGCATCATTGTAAAAATGATATAAATAATATCAGCGCACTTGTGCAAGAATATTAGACTACCCAGTTGATGTGTATTGGATGCATGGCGTGATTTGTTTACTCTTGAACATCGGCTAAAATCGAACATTTTCGCTACTTTGAGCTCAATTTCAAGGTACTTATCATCGTCAAACCAATCAAAATCATCTCTCTTTCTGTAATATATCTTCCATTCTATCAAATGAGACCAAGAAAACGAGAATACATCAATAAATACCATACGAAAATAGACTGCAAAGTCGCTGTGTGTGATGCAGGATTTTTTTTTATACTGCACACACTGACCACACATGGCCTACCAGCCGTTTCCCACTTAATTTGAGGCGCTAGAATTTAGGTGTACTAGTACGTCAAATGCCCTGGTGTGTAAGCCATACTAGTACGTCAAAAACCCTGAAAGGGTTAAGAGTGTTCAGCAGAAGTTTGTAGTTACAAGAAAGTGGGTGCGGGAGGGAAGAAGAGCGATTGGTGGAATGATAATGTAAAGAGATTAGTAAGAGAGAGAAAGTTAGCATATGAGAGGTTTTTACAAAGTAGAAGTGATGCAAGGAGGGAGGAGTATATGGAGAGAAAAAGAGAGGTTAAGAGAGTGGTGAACCAGTGTAAAAAGAGAGCAATTGAGAGAGTGGGTGAGATGTTATTAACAAATTTTGTTGAAAATAAGAAAAAGTTTTGGAGTGAGATTAGTAAGTTGAGAAAGCCTAGGAAAAGAATGAATTTGTCAGTTAAAAATAGGAGAGGAGAGTTATTAAATGGAGAGTTAGAGGTATTGGGAAGATAGAGGGAATATTTGGAGGAATTGTTAAATGTTGATTAAGATAGGGAAGCTGTGATTTCATGTATCGGGCAAGGAGGAATATCTTATAGGAGTGAGGAAGAACCAGTTGTGAGTGTGGGGGGGGGGTGTATGGGGCAGTGAGTAGAATGAAAGGGGGTAAAGCAGCTGGGATTGATAGGATAAAGATAGAAATGTTAAAAGCAGGTGGGGATATAGTTTTGGAGTGGTTAGTGCTTTTATTTAATAAATGAATGAAAGAGGGTAAGGTACCTAGGGATTGGCAGAGAGCATGAATAGTTCATTTGTATAAAGGCAAAGGGGACAAAAGAGAGAGTAAAAATTATAGGGGAAGAAGTCTGTTGAGTATACCTGGTAAAGTGTATGGTAGAGTTATTATTGAAAGAATTAAGAGTAAGATGAAGAGGAGGATAGCAGATGAACAAGGAGGCTTTAGGAAGGGTAGGGGGTGTGTAAACCAAGTGTTTGCAGTGAAGCATATAGGTGAACAGTATTTAGGTAAGGGTAAAGAGGTATTTATGGCATTTATGGATTTGGAAAAGGCATATGAGGGTGGATAGGGGGGGCAATGTGGCAGATGTTGAAAATGTATGGAATACTAGGTAGGTTATTGAAAGCAGAGAAAAGTTTTTACAAGGATAGTAAGGCTCAGGTTAGAGTATGTAGGCAAGAGGGAGATTATATCCCAGTAAAAGTAGGCCTTAGACAGGGATGTGTGATGTCAGCATGGTTGTTCAATATATTTAAAGATGTAGTTGTAAGAGAAGTGAATGCTCGGGTGTTGGCAAAAGATGTGGGGTTAACCATTTGACTGTCGGAGGCCCCATTCTGAAACTCTTTCTATGTCGGAAAATTTTGGAAAAAAAAATAAATTATTTTTTCTTATGAAATGATAGAGAATCTTTTCACGATGGTAATGACACCAAAATATGAAATTTGATTGAATACTTACGGAATTACGCTCTCGCAAAGTTAGCGATGTTAGTGATATATACGCATCGGCGATTTCGCCGACTTTGAGCCCTATTTTAGGCCAATTCCATTGGGACAGTCGACCAAACTCATAGCTATTTCTTTAGAACTCCATTTGTTCTATCGATTGAGTACAAGAAATCACCAATTTATCGAATTCATCTACCCAATAAAGTGGTCAGAAAATGGCAATTTCGCCAATTTCATGCAAAATAAAAAAGATGTCAGTTTCAAAATAGGGTCCAGAATAAACAATGCAGACATCCCTAGCACTAAAATAAGATGTTATCTGTTCATTAGTCACATCTTTAGGCACCTCTTACATTACTCTTGATTTCTATTTTGATTTTTTATTCAAAAAAAAAATAGAAGATTTATTGTTATGTAGACTATTGCATTATTGTAAAAATTGTATAAATAATATCTGTGCACTTGTGAAAGAATATTAGACTCACCAGTTGATGTGTATTGGATGCGTGGTGTGATTTGTTTACTTTTGAACATTGGCGAAAATCGAACATTTCCACTACTTTGAGCTCAATTTCAAGATCATTTACATCATGAAACTAATCAAAATCATCTCTATTCCTGTAATATGTTTTCCATTCTATCAAATGAGACCATGAAAAAGAGAATACAACCATAAATACTATACGAAAATACACCTCAAAGTCAGCGTTTTAATCCAAAAACACGGTCAGTTTTTTTTTTTCTCGTTATGTACTGCTTGCTGCAGGATTTTTTTTATACTGCGCACACTGACCACACAGACCTATTCTCTCACATGTGGGCCTACCAGCTTTCTCCTGCTTAATTTGAGGCTGCTAGAATTTAGGCGTATAAATACGTCCGAAACATTGGCTCGTAAGACGTATATATACGTCCGAAACAGTCAAAGGGTTAAAAGATAAAGAATCTAACACAGAGTGGGAGTTGTCACAGTTGCTCTTCGCTGATGACACTGTGCTTTTGGGGGCTTCTGAAGAGAAGTTGCAGAGGTTGGTGGATGAGTTTGGTAGAGTATGTAAAGGAAGGAAATTAAAAGTGAATATAGGAAAGAATAAGGTGATGAGGATAACAAAAAAATTAGGTAACAGAAGATTAGATATCAGATTGGAGGGAGAGTGTATGGAGGAGGTGAATGTGTTCAGATATTTGGGAGTGGATGTGTCAGCAGATGGGTCTATGAAGGATGAGGTGAAGCATAGAATTAACGAGGGGAAAAAGGGGAGTGGTGCACTGAGGAGTCTGTGGAGACAAAGAACTTTCCATGAAAGTAATAAAGAGAGTGTATGAGAGTATAGTTATGCCAATGCTCTTGTATGGGTGTGAGGCATGGGTTGTGAATGTTGCAACGAGGAGAAGGCTAGAGGCAGTGGAGATGTCATGTCTGAGGGCAATGTGTGGTGTGAATATAGTATAGAGAATCCGTAGTTTGGAGATTAGGAGGTGTGGGATTACCAAAACTATTATCCAGAGGGCTGAGGAGGGGTTATTGAGATGGTTTGGACATGTAGAGAGGATAGAACAAAAGGTTTGGACATGTAGAGAGGATTGAACAAAACAGAATGACTTAGAGAGTATAAATCTGTAGTGGAAGGAAGGCGGGGTAGGGGTCGGCCTAGGAAAGGTTGGAGGGAGGGAGTAAACTAGGTTTTGTGTGTTGAGGAGCTTGGACTTCCAGCAAGCGTGCGAGTGTGTGTTAGATAGGAGTGAATGGAGACAAATGGTTTTTAGGACTTGACGTGCTGTTGGAGTGTAAGGAAGGTAATATTTATGAAGGGATTCAGGGAAACCGGCAGGCCGATCTTGATTCCTGGAGATGGGAAGTACAGTGCCAGCAATCTGAAGGAGGGGTATTAATGTTGTAGTTTTATAACTGTAGTGTAAGCATGCCTCTGGCAAGACAGTGATTGAGTGAATGTTGATGAAAGTTTGTAATAAAAATAAAATTAAAATAAAATAAATTAGATCTTAAAATAACTTTTCTAGTTTTTATCTTTTTCTTTAAAAAATTTGATTTGCAGTTTAATATTTCTTGTAGTTCTAGTAATATTTTTTTTGTGTTTTTTATCAGATTCACAGCACATCAAGTTCAGGGACGATGGAATGCCCTTGTTACTTTGTATCAAGGTATGGTGGAACACAACTCTAAATCTTACAATGAACCCATCTCCATTGCCTTTGAAGATTATATTGCACGAGTATATAAGTATGTCCCAGAGCGCAGCTCCAGACGGCGGAAGATAATGGAGAAACAAGGCAAGAAACCAAGGATGCTAAGAGGTAGGTTGGCTTGGATGCAAATTAACGGGGAGTAAGATCTGTCGCTGCGTGTGAGCGAAAAAAATATCAAACAATTTTGAAAATTGAGTTAATAATATAGAAAAATAGCTTAACTCATTGGCAACACAATGGTACAAGAATCAATGTAATACGACGTTTCTACAAGAAATTATAGTCATTTATATCATGTATGGTGACGGTGATGTGAGCAGCACGCCTGCTCTCAGCCCGTATATTTTTAGAATTTTTTTCCATTTTTTTCTTTCCTGTTTCGTGTATAATGGTATAATTTACGATTTGGCATCATATGAGAGTGGGCGGAGCTTATACGTAGTCTACCAGCCAATCAGGAACGCTCTGGGAATATTTGCTGATGCCGGCAGAATTCCCGCTCTGAGAGGCACCAGATATTACTTCATTATTATGCTAATATCAATTCTACAGCTTATTTATCTATCACAATTGATCTAATATGAAATAATAAACACTATAAATAACATATAAACATGTTATATGCTCCAGCATGAATAAAAATGAGCCCTAATATAGCACGGTCTCTATCAGCAATATGGGTATAAAAATGATTCCCCTTCCCATAACATGTTCTTTGTCCCGTGAGTAAGAGAAAACGGAGTTTTAGAGGCTAACTACACTAAAACATTAGTTTTACAAGGAAAACATTAAAACACAAGCGATTTTCTAAAAAAAAAAAAATTCCCGAGGCGGATGGCTGGCGCCGTTCCAGGTGCTATCCAGGCGAATATCTCCGAAGTAAGAAGTAAGTTATTGACTTATTTTACTTAGGTGAGCCTTTACTGTTTGATTAAATGAAATAATATTCACAGGAATCGTAAAAATATGATGGTTCTATTTTTTAACGACGAACTTTTGGAAATACGTATTCCAAATACAGTGGACCCCCGAGTTTCATAAAAACTTCATTCCAGAAGCCTGCTCAAGTGCCATTACCGAACAAATTTACTCCCTTAAGAAAAAATGTCAATTAGGTTAGTCCATTTCAGACCCCCAAAAATACACTTACAAAAGCACTTACAATATTATACTTACATAATTGTACGATTTCCGAGGTTTACGAAACTCGGGGGTCCACTGTATTTTGGGATTTATTTGGGAGTAAAGGGCAGATATTTTTTCAACATTCAAACAATTACATACTTTATTTTTTGTGGAATAAAGATAAGATATTTACAGGAAAGTGCGACACCAAAAAATCCTATTAGCATTGTTCTTTCGGTACCAAGTCCCAAAACAACCTTATGTAGTGACATGTATTTAACCGATCCTGCCAGACATCCTGCACATGACATTTTCAGTAAATATTTTTTTTTTTCAGTTGTTGTTTGGACTATCTTATTGAATATTTTTTAAAATAAACAGAGTGAACACTTCTTTGTGTAAAAAAAAAAAATGAACGAAATTCGACGAACAGAAAAAAAAAATTGACAGGTCATACTGCCCCTTAATATTTCTGTAACTGTATGTTAAGTTTATTCTTTGATTTATTCACTTATTGGTATTTTAAATTATGTGCAGTATATCATTTGAAGTACAGTTTAGTAATTATAATAGTGATTGTATAAAAATAATAATCTGCCTCAGTGGGAAATGTAAAAAAGTAAAAGATTTATTTCTTTGTAAAGGTTACAATGTAAAGGTTACAATGTGTAATTACAATTTTGGTTTGCGAAGTTCAAACAAAGCCACTATCATGCCGGGGCATTTCGGGCAGACTAATCCTATTACAGCTTCTCTTCACCGACGTACTCATTTACCAACAACTCAGAGTTACGATGGGATGTCCAACGAGTCAGTATTGTATTCCGTATGAGAACTTGAGTCATGGAAACGGGCAGCACAGTGTCTCAGAGTCAAGCATCTCAATCTCCTTCTTACAGTCACTCAGTACACATGTCACTTGTACTTTATTGTGCACCTCATAGCACTGCAAGATAGAAGTGCAGCAGCACTTGAAAGAGTAAAATGGAAGAAGTACAAAAGAAGTTCATTGTAAAGGGGTTAGTGATGGGTCTTGGTATCAAGCAATCTCCAAGACTACATATTTCGTATATAAATTTGTATTTCATTGTGCACCTCATAGTACAAGATAGAAGTGCAACAGCACTTTTAAGAGGAAAGAAAGGAAAGAGGAAAATGGAAGTACAAAAGAAGTTCACAGTAAAGGGGTGTTCGTGTGTTTACATTCTCTGTGTCTCATGGCAGCTTAATTAAGAAATGATTAAACTCGGTGAACAAGGTATGTCGATGGTGTGTAAAGGTAGATAGTTGAAAGTGAACATAGATAAGAGTAAGGTGATGAGGGTATCAAATGATTTAGATAAAGAAAAATTGGAGTGTGAGCAGGATAATATTTTGTGAAGGGATTCAAGGAAACCGGTTAGCCAGACTTGAGTTCTGGAAATGGGAAGTACAAAACCTGCACCTTAAAGGAGGAGTTTGGGATATTGACAGTTTGGAGGGACTTCTAAATGTTTGTATCTGAGCGCCTCTGCAAAGACAGAGATTATGTATGAGTGAGGTGAAAGTGTTGAATGATGATGAAAGTATTTTCTTTTTGGGGATTTTTTTTTTTCTTTTTGGGTCACCCTGCCTTGGTGGGAGACGACCGACGTGTTGGAAAGAAAAAAAAAATAATAATAAAATGTAATTAATAATTGCTCTAGGGTGCTTTAAATGTAATACTTATTTCGTATAGCTTTGGTAGCTGACATTTAAAACACTCCAGAGCAGTTATTATTATTAATTATTATTAATATTACAATTAACCCTTTGAAGGTCCAAGCCGTAGATCTATGCCTTGTCCACAAAGTCCAAACCGTAGATCTATGCCATGAGCTCAGCTCACTCAGATAAGTTGTGATAGGTAATTTGGGCCTAGATATGAGAGAATGCATCTTTGTGGTAAGTGTGCACCATATAAAATAAATCCTGAAGCACACAGTGCATAATGAGAAAAAAAAACTGTGACTGTGTTTTTGGGTTAAAACAGCAACTTTGTAGTGTATTTTCATGTGGTTTTTACAGTTGTATTTGCGGTTTCTTAGTCTTATTTGATAGAATGGAAGATATATTACAGAAATAGAGATGATTTTGATTGGTTTCAGTACTGAAAATAGCTTGTAATTGAGCTCAAAGCTCAAAGTAGCAGAAATGTTTGGTTTTTGCTGATTTTCAAGAGTAAACAAATCACATCATGCATCCAAAACACATCAACTGGTGGGCCTAATATACAGTGGTCCCCCGAGTATCGTAAAAACTTCACTCCAGAAGCCTGCTCAAGCGCCATTACCGAACGAATTTACTCCCTTAAGGAAAAATGTCACGTAGGTTAGTCTATTTCAGACCCCCAAAAATACACTTCCATAATTGTACGATTTCCGGGGTGTACGTATCTTGGGGGACAACTGTACATTTAGATATGCACTGATAATGTTTATACGTACAATTACAGTAGACCCTCATTTAGCACGACTTTATGTTGCGCGTTTTGGGTATTACGCGATTGAAGAATTGCGGCACATTTTTATCTAACACGACGTAAACCTTATATTACGCGATTCGCTGGAGGGGAAAATTTTTGAGCCCGCGGTCGCCTGCAGTAGGTTAAACCATCGAGTCAGTGGGGGTCCTACTAAGGGTGGCTATGAGCCACAACAAGTGTTTAATGCTGACGAGACAAGTGTTTTCTGGAAGAAAATGCCAACATGAACTTATATCAGTCAGCAAGAGAAAAGTGCACCAGGCTTCAAGACAGCAAAGGATCGCTTCACCTTGCTCCTTTTGGGTAATGCATCAGGTGATTTCAAGTGTAAGCCCATGGTTATTTACCGCTGTAAGAATCCTCATGCTTTGTTTTTCCTTCTCACAAACTAAGTTTATTCAGGTATACAGAGATAGTTACATTGATTATCATACATAGCAGCATATGTGTAGAGAACCTAGGATAACCCAAAGTGTTATCCTAGAGAACCTAGGATAACCCAAAGTGTTATCCTAGAGAACCTAGGATAACCCAGTGTTATCCTAGAGAACCTAGGATAACCCAAAGTGTTATCCTAGAGAACCTAGGATAACCCAAAGTGTTATCCTAGAGAACCTAGGATAACCCAAAGTGTTATCCTAGAGAACCTAGGATAACCCAAAGTGTTATCCTAGAGAACCTAGGATAACCCAAAGTTTGGGTTATCCTAGGTTCTCTACACATATGCTGCTATGTATGATAATCTTTGTAACTGTATCTGTGTATACCTGAATAAACTTATAGTTTGCAGGAAGAAAAAACAACCATTCCCTCAAGCGGCCGGTGCTAATGTTGTGGAACAGCTTGGGAGACCACCCGCCTTCCCATGCTACCCCTCCCCCAACAACACCCCACCTTCCCAGCATTCGTATTCCATACGCGTCAAGCCAGCTGTGTTTGTCAAGAATAAGAGTGAATTGTGTTTTGATCTTTAAATTACTATATCTTGTATCTGCCAAGCAATCATGTCACCCAGTAGGCATACCAGTGTTGCTCAAAGTGGCAAGAAAATGTTTAAGCATTTATTAAGTCTTAGAACTAACGAAGAAAAAGATATTAGACAAGACATAACCTGTGGCTGTAATGAAGTGTTACTTTGTACACATAAGTTTGTGTGACTAACTTACTGACTGACTGGACTGACTTACTGAATGACTTGACTGACTGACTGACAGAATGACTTGACTGACTTACTGAATGTCTTGACTGACTTACTGAATGTCTTGACTGACTTACTGAATGTCTTGACTGACTTAATGAATGTCTTGACTGACTTACTGAATGTCTTGACTGACTTACTGAATGTCTTGACTGACTTACTGAATGTCTTGACTGACTTACTGAATGTCTTGACTGACTTACTGAATGTCTTGACTGACTTACTGAATGACTTGACTGACTTAATGAATGACTTGACTGACTGACTTACTGAATGACTTGACTGACTGACTTACTGAATGACTTGACTGACTGACTTACTGAATGACTTGACTGACTTACTGAATGTCTTGACTGACTTACTGAATGTCTTGACTGACTTACTGAATGTCTTGACTGACTTACTGAATGTCTTGACTGACTTACTGAATGACTTGACTGACTGACTTACTAAATGACTTAACTGACTTACTGAATGGGCTGACTTTCTGAATGACTTGACTGACTTACTGAATGACTTGACTGACTTACTGAATGACTTGACTGACTTACTGAATGACTTGACTGACTTACTGAATGACTTGACTGACTTACTGAATGACTTGACTGACTTACTGAATGACTTGACTGACTGACTGACTGAATGACTTGACTGACTTACTGAATGTCTTGACTGACTTACTGAATGTCTTGACTGACTTACTGAATGTCTTGACTGACTTAATGAATGTCTTGACTGACTTACTGAATGTCTTGACTGACTTAATGAATGTCTTGACTGACTTACTGAATGTCTTGACTGACTTACTGAATGTCTTGACTGACTTACTGAATGTCTTGACTGACTTACTGAATGACTTGACTGACTTAATGAAAGCTTGACTGACTTACTGAATGTCTTGACTGACTTACTGAATGTCTTGACTGACTTACTGAATGTCTTGACTGACTTACTGAATGACTTGACTGACTTAATGAATGACTTGACTGACTTACTGAATGACTTGACTGACTGACTGAATGACTTGACTGACTGACTTACTGAATGACTTGACTGACTGACTTACTGAATGACTTGACTGACTGACTTACTGAATGACTTGACTGACTGACTTACTGAATGACTTGACTGACTTACTGAATGCTTGACTGACTTACTGAATGTCTTGACTGACTTACTGAATGTCTTGACTGACTTACTGAATGTCTTGACTGACTTACTGAATGACTTGACGACTGACTTACTAAATGACTTAACTGACTTACTGAATGGGCTGACTTCTGAATGACTTGACTGACTTACTGAATGACTTGACTGACTTACTGAATGACTTGACTGACTTACTGAATGACTTGACTGACTTACTGAATGACTTGACTGACTTACGATGACTTGACTGACTTACTGAATGACTTGACTGACTTACTGAATGACTTGACTGACTTACTGAATGACTTGACTGACTTACTGAATGACTTGACTGACTTACTGAATGACTTATTATACTGAAGACATCAGTACAACCATCGAACTTCAGTTCCAGAATCTCTACTATCCAACTCTCAGCCCAGTAGGGCCACAGCATAACCTCCACTCTCTTCACAATCATCCACAAACATCAGCACCCACAATTTAAGGTAAATACTATTATTTCTGTTACATTTGTAGTCTTAAGCAGTAAAAACAACATAATACATCACGATAATGAACTACAATTACATATTCTCTTTTATATTTGTAAGATCTGTTGGTCTAAAAAAAACTTGTTTGGCTTTTTGGGGACTCTCAGGAACGTAACCCTATTTTTCCAATAAGTTCTTTTAATTATCTAACACGATTTTAGCTAACACGACGTTTTCAGGAACGTAACTACCGTGCTAAATGAGGGCCTACTGTATTACAATATTGCGTAAGAGTAATTCATCTATTTTTTGGTGTGAATAAAAATTCTTTATGAAAATCAAAATGGAATTCATCTGTAAAGCCTGGAAATATAACTAATAAACAGAGGAAATGTTATTTTAGTGCCAGGAATGCCTGCATTGTTTATTCTGGATGCTATTTTGAAATTGGAATACTGTATTTTGAACTTTGTAAAGTAAAGTAAATTTTATTTCATTGCAGATTTATATAGGTATTGGTAGTTACAATATAAACTGAGTGCAAGGAGAACCACTGACATGCCATGGCATTAGGGGCAGCTTAATCTAGTGACTTATAGACTATGTATGGCTGCGTATAGCTGGTGTACGGTCGTGGCTGTCTTGGTGGGTGTAATTACTGGACGCAGTTTTCTGTGTGTCCCCTCCAGTAATTCCACCCACCTGGACAGTCTACTATTTAGTAGGTAGTAGGTTGGTAGTCAGCAACCACCCAGGGAGGTACTACCGTCCTGCCAAGTGAGTGTAAAACGAAATCCTGTATTTGTTTTACATGATGGTAGGATTGCTGGTGTCTTTTTTCTGTCTCATAAACATGCAAGATTTCAGGTACGTCTTGCTACTTCTACTTACATTTAGGTCACGCTACGCAAACATGTGTGTACACGTTTATGTATACACACTCATCTGAGTTTTCTTTGATTTTATCTTAATAGTTCTTGTTCTTATTGCTTTTCCTTTCATATCCATGGGGAAGTGGAATAAGAATCTTTCCTCCGTAAGCCATGCGTGTTGTAAAAGTCAACTAAAATGCCAGGAACAATGGGCTAGTAACCCCTTTTCCTGTATAGCTTACTAAAAAGAAAAAGAAGAAAACCGTCAAAGTGGGATGTTTGAATGTGCGTGGATGTTGTGCGAATGATAAGAAAGAGATGATTGTAGATGTTATGAATGAAAAGAAGCTGGATGTCCTGGCTTTAAGTGAGACAAAGCTGAAGGGGGTAGGAGAGTTTCAGTGGGGAGAAATAAATGGGATTAGGTCAGGGGTTTCAAATAGAGTTAGAGCTAAAGAAGGAGTGGCAATAATGTTAAATAATCAGTTATGGCAGGTAAAGAAGGAATATAAATGTATAAATTCAAGGATTATGTGGAGTAAAATAAAGGTTGGATGTGAAAAGTGGGTTATAGTAAGTGTTTATGCAACTGGAGAAGAGAGAAGTGTAGAGGAGAGAGAGAGATTTTGGGAAATGTTGAGTGAGTGTGTAGGGAGCTTTGAATCAAGTGAGAGAGTACTTGTGGTTGGGGATCTTAATGCTAAAGTGGGTAAAAATGTTGTGGAGGGAGTAGTAGGTAAATTTGGGGTGCCAGGGGTAAATGTAAATGGGGAACCATTAATTGAGCTATGTGTAGAAAGAGGTTTGGTAATAAGCAATACATATTTTATGAAAAAGAGGATAAATAAATATACAAGGTATGATATAGCATGTAAGGAAAGTAGTTTGTTGGATTATGTATTGGTGGATAAAAGGTTGATGGGTAGGCTTCAGGATGTACATGTTTATAGAGGGGCAACGGATATATCATATCATTATTTGGTTGTAGCTACAGTTAGAGTAAAAGGTAGATGGGACAAAAAGAAAATGGCAACAGCAAGTAAGAGAGAGGTAAAAGTTTGGGTGAGATATAAGCAACTATTGGCAGAAAGGTGGGCTAGTGCAAGTATGAGTAGTGGGGGGGTTGAAGAGAGTTGGGATAGTTTTAAAAATGCAGTATTAGAATGTGGGGCAGAGGTTTGTGGCTATAGGAGAGTGGGTGCAAGAGGAAAGAGGATTGAGTGGTGGAATGAAGAAGTAAAGGGTATGATTAAAAAGAGAAAAAGGTAGCTTATGAGAGATTTTTACAACAAAAGTGTAAATAGAAGAGCAGAGTATATGGAGAGTAAAAGAATGGTGAAGAGAGTGGTGAAAGAGTGCAAAAGAAGAGCGGATGACAGAATGGGAGAGGCTCTGTCAAGAAATTTTGCTGAAAACAAGAAAAAATTTTGGAGTGAGATAAACAAGGTAAGAAAGCCTAGGGAACGCATGGATTTGTCAGTTAAAAACAGAGTAGGGGAGTTAGTAGATGGGGAGCTGGAGGTATTGGGTAGATGGCGGGAATATTTTGAGGAACTTTTAAATATCGATGAAAAAAGGGAGGCGGTAATTTCATGTACTGGCCAGGGAGGTACAACATCGTTTAGGAGTGAAGAAGAGCAGGATGTGAGTGTGGGGGAGGTGCGTGAGGCATTACGTAGAATGAAAGGGGGTAAAGCAGCTGGAACTGACGGGATCATGACAGAAATGTTAAAAGCAGGAGGGGATATAGTGCTGGAGTGGTTGGTATTTTTGTTTAATAAATGTATGAAAGAGGGGAAGGTACCTAGTGATTGGCACAGAGCATGTATAGTTCCTTTATGTAAAGGGAAGGGGGATAAAAGAGAGTGTAAAAATTATAGGGGAATAAGTTTACTGAGTATACCAGGTAAAGTGTATGGCAGGGTTATTATTGAAAGAATTAGAGGTAAGACAGAGAGTAGGATTGCAGATGAGCAAGGAGGCTTTAGAGTGGGTAGGGGATGTGTAGATCAAGTGATTACAGTGAAGCATATATGTGAACAGTATTTAGATAAAGGTAGAGAAGTTTTCATTTCATTTAAGGATTTAGAATAGGCATATGATAGAGTGGATATGGGAGCAATGTGGCAAATGTTGCAAGTGTATGGAATAGGTAGTAAGTTACTGAAGGCTGTAAAGAGTTTTTATGAGGATAGTGAGGCTCAGGTTAGGGTGTGTAGGAGAGAGGAGATTACTTCCGGTAAAAGTAGGTCTTAGACAGGGATGTGTAATGTCACCATGGTTGTTTAATATATTTATAGATGGGGTTGTAAAAAAGTAAATGCTAGGGTGTTGGGGAGAGGGGTGGATTAAATTATGGGAATTAAATGCAAAATGGGAGTTGGCACAGTTACTTTTGCTGATGATACTGTGCTTATGGGAGATTCTAAAGAAAAGTTGCAAAGGTTAGTGGACGAGTTTGGGAGAGTGTGTAAAGGTAGAAAGTTGAAAGTGAACATAGATAAGAGTAAGGTGATGAGGGTATCAAACGATTTAAATAAAGAAAAATTGGATATCACATTGGAGAGAGGGATTATGGAAGAAGTAAATGTTTTCAGATATTTGGGAGTTGACGTGTCAGCGGATGGGTTTATGAAGGATGAGGTTAACCATAGAATTGATGAAGGAAAAAAGGTGAGTGGTGCGTTTAGGTATATGTGGAGACAAAAAACGTTATCTATGGAGGCAAAGAAGGGAATGTACGAAAGTATAGTGGTACCAACACTCTTATATGGGTGTGAAGCATGGGTTGCAAATGCTGCAGCGAGGAGGATGCTGGAGGCAGTGGAGATGTCCTGTCTAAGGGCAATGTTTTGTGTAAATATTATGCAGAAAATTCGGAATGTGGAAATTAGGAGGTGTGGAGTTACTAAAAGTATTTGTCAGAGGGCTGAAGAAGGGTTGTTGAGGTGGTTTGGTCATTTAGAGAGAATGGATCAAAGTAGAATGACTTGGAGAGCGTATAAATCTGTAGGGGAAGGAAGGCGGGGTAGGGGTCGTCCTAGAAAAGGTTGGAGGGAGGGGGTAAAGGAGGTTTTGTCGGCGAGGGGCTTGGACTTCCAGCAAGCATGTGTGAGCGTGTTAGATAGGAGTGAATGGAGACGAATGGTTTTTGGGACATGACGATCTGTTGGAGTGTGAGCAGGGTAACATTTTGTGAAGGGATTCAGGGAAACCAGTTAATTGATTTAGTTGGACTTGAGTCCTGGAAATGGGAAGTACAATGCCTGCACTTTAAAGGAGGGGTCTGGGATAGTGACAGCTGGGAGGGACTATTCTCAGCTGTCGTATCTGAGCGCCTCTGCAAAGACAGTGATTATGTATGAGTGTGGTGAAAGTGTTGAATGATGATGAAAGTATTTTCTTTTTGGGGATTTTCTTTCCTTTTGGGTCACCCTGCCTCGGTGGGAGACGGCCGACTTGTTGAAAAAAAAAAATTAAATTGTAACAAGTGTTTAGGAGAATGGTAATATAAAATTGAGATTATCTTAAATAAAGTAACATTGAGCATTTTTGAAAGTAACTTATAGTATGAGTATTTAGTTTTGGGTGAGTAGGGGGTAACATAATACAGTGGACCACCGAGTTTCGTAAACCCCGGAAATCGTACATTTATGTAAGTATAATATTGTAAGTGCTTGTGGAAAAGTATTTTTGGGGGTCTGAAATAGACTAACCTACGTGACATTTTTTCTTAAGGGGGTAAATTCGTTCGGTAATGGCACTTGAGCAGACTTCAGGAGTGAAGTTTTTACGAAACTCGGGGTCCACTGTAGTAACATATTATTAAAAATTGAAATTATCTTATAGGAAAGTAATATTGAGCATTTTTTAAAGTAGTTTACAGTATGATTATTTAGTTTTGGGTGAGTAGGTAGTTTTTGAGTAGAGTCTTAAATTGATTTTCAGGGAAGGTTATGTTAATATTTACTGGTAATGAATTCCAGATTCTGGGGCCCTTTATGTGCATAGAATTTTTACATAGGTTGATATGAACTCTGGGTATATCAAAAAGTGATCTGTGTCTTGTCATGGGTCCTATTAAAGTTGGTGAGGAGAATTTTGAGCGGAGGGTTTATATTAAAGTGTAGTTTTATATATGTAGTAGGCACAAGAATAAGTATGAATGTTCTTTATGGTGAGTAGTTTTAGACTTTTGAATATTGGGGGAGTATGCTGTCTAGAGTGGGAATTTATCATCATTCTGACTGCAGCCTTTTGCTGGGTTATGAGTGGTCTAAGGTGATTTAATGTTGTTGATCCCCATGCACAGATTCCATAGGTGAGATAAGGGTAGATAAGTGAATGATATAGTGCAAGGATTGCTGATTGTGGCACATAATAGCGTATCTTTGATAATATGCCTACCGTCTTTGAGATTTTCTTGGAAATTTGTTGTATGTGTGTTTGGAATTTAAGGCTACTGTCAAAGTGGATTCCTAGAAATATTCCTTGTGTGAGTCTTGTGATGGGTGAACCATTGAGCGTTATGTTAAGTGGAACATTTGTGGCTTTGTTTCCAAACTGTATGAAGTAGGTCTTGTCAGTATTGAGAGTAAGCTTGTTAGTCGTCATTCATGTTGATATTTTTTGTAATTCGGCATTAACAGTGTTGGCCAGTATAACTGGATTTGGGTGAGAGAAGACATATGTTGTGTCATCTGCAAATAAAATGGGTTTGAGTAGTTGTGATGCATTCGGTAGGTCATTTATGTAAATGAGGAATAGGAGTGGCCCTAGGACACTTCCTTGAGGGACTCCGACTGTAATTTGTGTGGAAGAGTTCGCTCCATTTGTGTACACGTATTGGCTTCTGTTGCTAAGGTATGACTTCAGGTAGTTGAGTGGGTGCCCCCTTATACCATAGTGTGCTAATTTTGTGAGCAGTAAATCATGGTCAACTGTATCAAAAGCTTTGCGTAGATCAATGAAGATTCCCAGTGGGACTTTTCTTCTCAAGTGCGGTGTATATTAACTCCAACATGTGCATAATATTGTTTGTGCTTTTGTTTGTCCTGAATCCAAATTAACAGGGAGTGAGTACATTGTGTGAGACGAGGTAGGAATAGATCTGTCTATGAATTAATTTTTTGAAGATTTTAGAAAGCAGTGGTAAATTAGAAATTGGTCTATAATTATTCAAGTCTGTTTGATCACCTCCTTTGTGGATCGGGGTGACCCTAGCTATTTTGAGAATTGATGGGAAGGTAGAGGCTTCATTGGATTTATTGAATAGTGTTGCTATAATTGGTGACAGTACCTGTGAAGCTTTTTTGTACATAAAAGGTGGTAAGCTGTTTATGTCTCCTATCTTGTTTTTAAGGGTATTGATTATGAGCGAGACTTCAATTGGGTTGGTAGTAGCTAGGAATAGTGTATTCGGGTAGGTGTTTGTGAGGTAGTCTGTTGGACGGGTGTTCAAGCTTGGGATTTTACTTGCTGGATTCTTTCCTATGGTGGAGATGAAAACATTTACTCTGTTTGCTGTCTCAGTAGGTGAGAGTAGGGGTTCATCTGTTTTTGATAATTTGATTGTGTTAAATAACAAAAAAGGCACAATACCGTGACTGGAACAATACACACACAACCCGCACATATAAAAAGAGAGGAGCTTACGACGACGTTTCTGTCCGACTTGGACCATTTACAAAGTCACACTAACACACAGAACAAGGGGAAGGGGTATATATAGGCAGGCAGACAGGGAATGGCACAAAAGAGTGGGGTAATAATGGAGGTAGTAGTAGAAGTAGTAGTGGAGTCAGTCATAGTCTAGGAAAGGAGCACTGCAATGAAGCTGGCGGCCCGCGTGGGTAGGACAAGAACACAGAGAGGAAAAGGCGAATAAAATAAAGAAGGACAGAATTAAGGCAAAAGAAAAGAAAAGAAAACCCATAGGAGAAAAAGGAGAAGGGGAAGAAATGAAAGGGGAAGGAATCAGGTTAAGTCACGAGTGTTCTGAAGTTTGGAGCATTTAACAATGTAATGGGAGAGGAAAGCATCAACAGAGACAAAGCCAGGGCTAAAATTCATACAGGGAAAGTTGTGTATAAGGGAGGATTCAACCAGGCGGCGACTATGAAAATTAGACGTAGGGTAGACAGTTTTAGCAGAAGACCAATCCTTTCCTTGATGTTCATGTCCACCGCTCAGTTACAGGTTTTGCCTTCTCCGTGTACCGCAAGCCTATGCACAGTGGCATGTACATTAACTACTTCTCTTATCATGCCTCCTCTGTCAAGAAAAGTGTTCTTATCTCCCTCTTTCTCCGTGCTCTCCGCATTTGTGATCCTCAGTTCCTTGAAGCAGAAATTTCCACTCTTCATAATTCATTTTCCCGCCTTGGCTACCCTTCCCATTTCATAGACTCTGCTTTCTCTCGTGCCAAACGGACTTTCTTCTCTCCTAAACACTCTACTCCTGTGAACTCTCCTGTCCTCTGCCTTCCCTACATCTCTGGTCTCTCTAATCTCAGCAACTCTCTCCGTTCCTTAGACATCAAACTTACCTTTCGCCAGACTAACACTCTTCGCACTAATCTTGTTCATACCTCCCATCCCTCTACAGATTCTCCTGGTGTCTACTCTCTTTCTTGCTCCTCCTGTCCTCTTCAGTACTTCGGAGAAACTGGCCAATCTCTTTCTGACAGACTCAGGGAGCACAAAAATAGTGTTAGGCTTGCCGACACTAATAATGCTCTTTTCTGTCATGTCAGAGATCACAGTCATCCTATTGATTGGTCTTCTGCTAAAACTGTCTACCCTACGTCTAACTTTCATAGTCGCCTCCTGGGTGAATCCTCCCTTATACACAACTTTCCCTGTATGAATCTTAGCCCTGGCTTTGTCTCTGTTGATGCTTTCCTCTCCCATTACATTGTTAAATGCTCCAAACTTCAGAACACCCGTGACTTAACCTGATTCCTTTCCCTTTCATCTCTTCCCCTTCTCCTTTTTCTCCTATGGGTTTTCTTTTCTTTTCTTTTGCCTTAATTCTGTCCTTCTTTATTTTATTCGCCTTTTCCTCTGTGTTCTTGTCCTACCCACGCGGGCCGCCAGCTTCATTGCAGTGCTCCTTTCCTAGACTATGACTAACTCCACTACTACTTCTACTACCACTTCTACTACTACCTCCATTATTACCCCACTCTCTTGTGCCCTCCCCTGTCTGCCTGCCTATATATACCCCTTCCCCTTGTTCTGTGTGTTAGTGTGACTTTGTAAATGGTCCAAGTTGGACCGAAACATCGTCGTAAGCTCCTCTCTTTTTATATGTGCGGGTTGTGTGTGTATTGATGGTGTTGTTTTTCGATATCTTTTTATTTCCTAGAATTGCAGATAGGGTCTTCCAGGTCTTTTTCATATCACCTTTTATGTTCTGGAGTCTGTTCTTATAATACAATTTTTTTGACCTTATCAGGCTGGTAAGAATTGATTACATAGTAGCGTTTGGATTGTTCTCTGGTTATTAGACCCCTTCTGTATTGTTTTTCATATTGGTGCATTTTGTTAATGGATTTAAGGATGCTGGGTGTTAGCCAGGGATTGAAATTACCAATTTCTGATCACTTTATTGGCTAGTTAACCCTTAAACTGTCCACACGTAGATCTACGTGCAGCTGCGTACTGCTCCGAATATTTTGAAAAAAAAAAA
Source organism: Cherax destructor (assembly GCA_009830355.1). Taxonomy (NCBI): domain Eukaryota; kingdom Metazoa; phylum Arthropoda; class Malacostraca; order Decapoda; family Parastacidae; genus Cherax; species Cherax destructor. The sequence goes on along the minus strand of WNWK01011135.1, from coordinate 34,767 downwards.
ATTTGTTTTTAAATGAAGAGCACATTTTTATAAATAGGATAGGCTAAAAAAATTTTTTAGGGCCAGTACTTACCGAGATATAAGCCCGCCAATTTGGTGCTGGATGCTCATCTGACGGCAACATCAAGTCCTGCCGCTTGCAGAAGCATTACGGATATACTTTTTTTTCTAGTTTTTATTTTAATTTATATAATTTATATGTTCTGATAATTACAATTTATAATAGTTCTTGTGATTTCATATCCAATCTTTGTTCTAACACTAATATTTGGTACTGAAATAGTACTCAAATAGTCACAATCACACCAACAGGTGAACATTTTCACCTGCCTTGGTCATTTACTATTGTCTATAAATATATACGAAGTATTTATAGGTCCCAGCAATGTTTTAGACATCCTGGAGTATATGAAACTCCTTGAAGAATGGTGTGTTGACAAGTGTCAGATAACTCTAGACAGCCCAGTGACATTTGATAAATGTCAGCAGTGCTGGAGGGAACCCTCCCTTTTTCAATGTCTGTCTGTCTGTCTATCTGTATCTGTCTGTCTAGCTCTGCTTATGTCTGTCTAACTCTGCTTATCTGTCTTTCTGTCTGCCTGTGTGTGTCTTTCCGTCTGCTTGTCTCTCAGTCTCAGAGTGCGGCTCGTAAGCCAACAGGTATTATACACAATGCAGAAGTGGCGATGTTTATTACTTGCCAGTCATGCTTATTATGCCTTATCTCTACAAGTATTGTATAGCACTTTGCCTGAAATTTTTGGGTTATCCTAGGTAATTTACACTATGTATAATAACTATACTTATGTGTACATGTGAGAGAGAGACAGAAATATAGGACATATAGATATATATATAGCTATATAGACAGACAAAGATATAGACAGATAAAGATATAGACAGATAGAGATATAGACAGATAGAAATATAGACAGATAGAGATATAGACAGATAGAGATATAGACAGATAGAGATGTAGACAGATAGAGATATAGACATATAGAGATATAGACAGATAGAGATATAGACAGACAGAGATATAGACAGAGATATAGACAGACAGAGATATAGACAGACAGAGATATAGACAGACAGAGATATAGACAGACAGAGATATAGACAGACAGAGATATAGACAGACAGTGATATAGACAGACAGAGATATAGACAGACAGAGATATAGACAGACAGAGATATAGACAGACAGAGATATAGACAGAGATATAGACAGACAGAGATATAGACAGACAGAGATATAGACAGACAGAGATATAGACAGATAGAGATATAGACAGATAGAGATATAGACAGATATAGTTATAGACAGAGATATAGACAGATACAGTTATAGACAGATAGAGAGACAGCCAAAGCCAGCCAAAGCCAGCCAGCCTGCCGAATACATAGGAACATAAGAAAGAAGGAACACTGCAGCAGGCCTTCTGGCCCATGCAAGGCAGGTTCATGTCACCCCCCCAGGTTAGACCAATGACCCACCTAGTCAGGTCACATCCTCTGAAGGAAGGAGCATGGCATCAGACTTAGTAGCACAAGCTAGTCAGGTCCAACTCACACCCACCCACAGCCACTCATGTATTTATCTAACCTATATTTACTTTCCTCTTATAAGGGGAGTGTTAATGCAACATGACGTCAGTGAATCCCTGGTGTTTGCCACACTATTTGCTCTAGCTGGTGCTCAATTGAACTGGTGCTCCCACAAGGTACTAAGTGGTCCCAGATTTTTTAATACTGCGCACACTGAGTGCACAGACCCATTCTCTCATGTCTAGGCGACTCAGGCCTATTGTGCCAAATTTGAAGTAATGAAAAATAAAACGTTGATCTACGTTCGGAGCAGTACACACGCCAACGTACATCTACGTGTGGACAGTTTAAGGGTTAAAGTCCTCCACAATTTTCTCTACCAAGTTTGGAGGATGACAAGGAGCATTGTCCATTATCAGGAGGCACTTAAATGGCAAATTATTTTCCTGGAGATATTTCTTCACAATGGGGCCAAACACGCCATTGAACCACTCTAAGAAAATTTCCTTTGTGACCCATGCCTTTTTGTTAGAATTCCACATCACACACAAGTTAGACTTGGTGATACTGCATCTGCCAAACACTCGGGGATTTTCAAAAAGATACACCAGTAAAGGCTTCACTTTGCAATCACCACTGGCATTAGCACAAAGCATCAAAGTTAGCCTGTCTTTCATAGGCTTATGTTCTGCTGTGCCTTTTCCTCCTGAGTAATGAAGGTCCTGTTGGGCATTTTCTTCCAAAACAGGCCTGTTTTATCACAATTAAACACTTGTTGGGGGAGGAATTCTTCAGCCTCTATGTACCCCTGGAATTCAGGCACATATTTTTCAGCCGCACTGTTGTCACAACTGGCTGCCTCACCATGCCTCACAACACTATGTATGCCACTTCGATTCTTAAATTTTTGAAACCAGCCTCTGCTGGCTTTAAATTCGCTCACTTCAGCACTCGTTGCAGGCATTTTCTTAATGAGATCATCATGCAACTGCCTTGCTTTTTCACATATTATTGCCTGCGAAACACTATCTGCTGCTAACTTTCTCGTTGATCCACACCAACAACAAATTTTCCAAATCTTCCAGCACTTGCGATCTCTGTTTTGTGATCACAAATGCACCTTTTGCAACAACAGCTTCCTTGATTTTACATGTATTTCCCTTGGCCACAATGGTAGCGATGGTAGAATAGGCTTTACCATACAGCCTGGCCAGCTCAGTGATACGCACTCCACTTTCAGATTTTTCTATTATCTCCTTCAGTTCTACTGTATTTCTGAGCCTCTTTGCCACAGGCTTAGCACTAGGAGCTTTCCTTGGACCCATGGTAGCTTATTTAGCAGTTGCAAGCACTAAAAACAGTGGAATAATGACAATATACTGGTATGAATGCGTGGGTGGTGGTCGCTCTCGCTTGTAAACAATAGCACACTGACGCTCCCTGGAGTGCCCGCACAGCTGGGCGCCACGCGGACTCGTCCGGGACGAATATCGTAAACCGAAGCAAACATCGTTAACAGAGTCATTATTTTGACGTAAAAAGTATCGCTAACCGAATTTATCGCTATCCGACTACATCGTTAACTGAGGTATGACTGTACATAGATTATCATACATAGCAGCATATGTGTAGAAAACCTACGATAACCCAAAAAAGTCAGACAGTGACTTATTTCCATTGGGGTCCATTTAATACCTTAATATTATACACTGTAGTAGATACTAGTTATTATACTATAATTAATAGGAATAAGGTAAAAGAGTTATTTACATGTACATGTATGGTAACTAAAAAAAATAAAAATCATTCTCCTCCCTTTTCTGTCGCTACATTCATTAGGTACCTTTTGGCTCTCTTCTTGAACTGGCTCATGCTATGACTGGCTTTGACATGTGCAGGCAGTCTGTTCCATTCCTTTATTGCTGTACAATAAAAGGTGTTTGAAGCCTGGCCACTGACTGTGGGTACTACAAGGTTGTGCTCTCTCCCCCTAGTACTATGACTGCTTTGGTTCCCAGCCTTGGCAAAATTGACAGCAAGATATTCTGGACACTGTTTGTGAGCAATTTTATAAACTTGATTCAACTTAAGTTGTTTTACTCTGTCTTCAATATTCAGCATATCCAATTGTTGTAATTCATCCTGGCCTACATGTTCTCTTGGGCCCAGGTCCAGGATGAATCTTATCATTTTGTTCTGTGTGATTTGCAGTTTATCTTTGTTTTTTTGTCAAGGCAGAGTACCATGAAGAGCAAGCGTAGTCAATATGACATTATATAAGGGCTAGACATAGGGTCCTGCGAGCCTCAGTAGGTAGACACTGTGCTTGTCTGTAGAGGAACTTCAGTCTGGCATGGGTCAAAGGGGATTCCCAGATATTTTACTGAGGAAACTGAAGTGATGGATTCCCCATTACATCGGAGATTAAAATTATTTACCCTGCTCAGTTCATATTTCGTGCCAAAGAGTATGGCTTCTGTTTTCCCGAGGTGTAACGATAACTTGTTGTCTACTAACCATTTGCTGCAGGACTCCAGTTCCAGTGTTAATACATTAGCTATATCTTGTGGGTCTTTACCTGATACTAACAGAGCACTGTTATCCGCATATAGTAGGAGTTTGCACTTGACACTGATGGGCATTTCATTTACATAACACAGGAATAATAAGGGACCCAGAATACTACCTTGGGGAACTCCACATGCTATCGGCAGTGGTTCTGATTCTGCTTTGTTGATTTTGACAATTTGTTTCCTATTGCTAAGATAGGACTTAAACCAGTCTATGGAACCTATGCTGATAGCTTGAAGTTTCTTACATAATACATTGTGGTTAACAGTATCGAAGGCCTTTTGCAAGTCTAAAGTTACCATTCCTATGAGGTTCTCTATTGACATTTCAGTTCTCATGTAATCCATCAGATTAATTAGGGAGGTGTCGGTTGAGTAAGAGCTCCTAAAGCCTGATTGGTAACTATGAAGAATGTTGTTGTCATTAAGATACTTCACTACTTGACAGTACACCACCCTCTCTAGAATTTTGGATATTACACTGAGTATACTAACAGGCCTATAGTTGCTGACATCAGACCTACTATTTTTCTTGAAGATAGGAGTAACTCTGGCCTCCTTGAACCCCTCTGGTACTGTATTAGTGGTGATGGACAGATTTATTATGTGAGCAATGGGGATTGCCAGTTCAGAGGCACCATCTTTAAGGAACTTAGACAGGATGTTATCAGAGCCGGTGCTCTTAGTTGGGTTTAATCTGCTTAGTTCTTTTTGCACGAAGTCATGAGATACACTTACTAGTTGACAACTGTTTGGAGTTACCCCTTTATTGATATACGGTGGTCCACCGAGTAACGAACACCCCGGAAATCGTACAATTATGTAAGTATAATATTGTAAGTGCTTGTGGAAGTGTATTTTTGGGGGCCTGAAATAGACTAACCTACGTGACATTATTCCTTAACCCTTTCGGGGTTTTGGTCGTACTAGTACGTTTTACGCCCTGGGGTTATTGACGTACTAGTACGCCTAAATTCTAGCGCCCTCAAATCAAGCAGAAACAGGCTGTTAGGCCTAGATGTGATAGAATGGGTCTGTGCACAGTATAAAAAACTTCCTGCACCACACAGTGCATAATGAGGAAAAAAAAACTCTGTTTTTGGTTTAAAACAGCGATTTTGCAGTCTATTTTCGTATGGTATTTATGCTTGTATTCTCGTTTTCTTAGTCTCATTTTATAGATTAGATGATATATTACAGAAATAGAGATAATTTTGACTGGTTTCACGACGACAAGTACCTTGAAACTGAGCGTAAAGTAGCGAAAATGTTCGATTTTGGCCGATGTTCAAGAGTAAACAAAAAACACCATGCTTCCAATACACATCAACTGGAGAGTCTAATATTCTTGCACAAGTGCGCTGATATTATTTATACCATTTTTACAATGATGCAGTTGTATACATAACAGTAAATCTTTTATTTTTTGTGAGAATAAAAATTCAAAATGGAAAGCAAAAGTAATGTAAGAGGGGCCTGGAGACGTGACTAATGAACAGAGAAGATGTTATTTTAGTGCCAGGAATGTCTGCCTTGTTTATTATGGACCCTATTTTGAAATTGGCATCGTTTGAAATTTGAGTGAAATTGGCAAAATTGCCATTTTCTGACCACTATTTTGGGTAGTTGAAATTGGTAAATAGGCAGTTTCTTGTACTCAATCGATAGAAGAAATGGAGTTCTAGCAAAATAGCTATAATTTTAGTAGACTGAAACATTGAAATTTGCCGAAAATAGGGCTCAAAGTAGGCTAAATCGCCGATGCGTAAATGTCATGGATACCGCTAACTTTGTGAAAGCATAATTCTGTTAGTTTTCGATCAAATTTCATAATTTTTGTGGCGTTATGATCGGAAAAAGATTCTCTTATCATTTCACAAGAAAAAATAATAATATTTTTTTTTAAATTCGTGTACCCTGAGAACGAGTTTCAGAGAGACCCCTTGGACCCCCAAAGGGTTAAGGGAGTAAATTCGTTCGGTAATGGCACTTGAGCAGGGTTCTGGGATGAAGTATTTTCGTTACTCGGGGGACCACTGTAGTATGTTTTAAACTTATCAGAGTGTGTTAAAGGTATTTATTGCAGCTGGTAGCTTATTTACTAGTGTTGATGCGACAGTTGTGTAGTATGAATTAAAACAATTTGCCACTTTAGTTGTTTTGTGGCATACCTCGTTATCAACATTTAGTACTATGTTAGATCTATCTACGGGTTTATGGCTATACCCCAACTGTTTTAGTTGTTGCCAGAGCTTTCTAGGGTTATTCTTGTACTCTTTGATTTTTGAGCAATAGTGCCTAGCCTTTGTGCCTTTTATAAGCCTCTGCACTCTGTTCCTCACCCTTTGGAATTCATTTAGAGCTGCAATATCCTGTCTATTTGCCTTAAATCTTTTTATCAACTGGTCTCTGAATTTCATATTATCTAATATCTCAGTAGTCATCCAGGGTTCAGTTCTTCGTTTAATCCTAACCCCTTTAACTGGTGCAATATTATCAAGGATGGCAGTGAACATTGTTTTGAATTTTTCCCAGGCTCATTTATGTCCGTGCAACTTATCACTGACCAGTCACAATTGTGTAGCATATTTACCAGTGTTTCTTTATTGTAGCTTCTAGTTGACCTAATTTTTATTGTCCTGTGTATGCCTATCCATTCCCTAGTGATTTTCCTGGTACAGTAAATGATGAAATGATCACTAAGACCTGTGGTAATGACGCCTGACTGACTAATGTTCTCAGGGCGGTTACAAAGTATGTGGTCAATTAGGGTGGCTGAGAACTGTGTGATCCGAGTTGGTGTATTAATTAGTTGGGAGTAACTATTCAAATCCAGAATTTGCTTATACCTTTTACATAGCCCGTTATTTTGCTGTTGAAAACAGATGTTGAAGTCTCCCATTATTATTGTCTCCACATTGTTATCAAGACCGGACAAGACTCGAAAAGTCCTCTAAGAACTGGTCATAGGTGGGAGGGCGGTAACTAGTTCCTACTAAGATGGGTTTGGTCTTGGGAAGCAACACTTCAAACCATAGGATCTCCAGTTTATTGTTATTTAAATCAGGTCTTGGATTATAGGCTAAGTCGTTCCTTATGTAGGCACTTACCCCACCACCTTTTCTATTCCTATCTAAGCGTTTTATATTGTAACCTTCTATTTTGACCTCGTCATCAGTCACCGTATCATCCAACCAGGATTCCGAGATGGATATAACTGCCGCTCTACTTCTGGTAGCTAGAATCCTAATCTCTGCCAGTTTTGGAAGAAGTGATCTTGCGTTGACATGAATAAAGTGAAGGCCTGTTTTCCTAAGAGAATCATAATCATCAATAAATGGCAAGGGGTCATTAGCATTAAAAATAGGTAAATCAATGTCAACATTGCTAAATTGTAACTGTGCCAAAGTGCAGTTGTTACAAACAAAATGAAATCTGACACCATTACCATAATCAAACACACATCCATTATGCACCCACCCCTGACACATGTCACATACGATATGTTTACTGTTCTTCTTTCGTACCATAGTACAGTATATACATATGTCTGGTGGTGTCTGAGATATTAAAAATGGTTCTATTTGTGCATTACATATGGAGTTAAGGTTATCATTCCTAGCTACTAGACCATCATTATCACCATGATTTATCTGTCTGTTTTGCCAGTAAGCCTGCCAGTAGGCCTGCTGCAGTGTTCCTTCTTTCTTATGTTCTTATGTTCATTCAGTAACTTACTACCTATTCCATACACTTGCAACATTTGCCACATTGCTTCCCTATCCACTCTATCATATTCCTTTTTTCTAAATCCATGAATGCAATGAAAACTTCACTACATTTATCTATATACTGTTCACATATATGCTTCACTGTAAACACTTGATCTACACATCCCCTACCCACTCTAAAGTCTCCTTGCTCATCTGCAATTCTACTCTCTGTCTTACCTCTAATTCTTTCAATAATAACCCTGCCATACACTTTACTTGGTATACTCAGTAAACTTATTCCCCTATAATTTTTACACTCTCTTTTATCCCCCTTCCCTTTACATAAAGGAACTATACATGCTCTGTGCCAATCACTAGGTACCTTCCCCTCTTTCATACATTTATTAAACAAAAATACCAACCACTCCAGCACTATATCCCCTCCTGCTTTTAACATTTCTGTCATGATCCCGTCAGTTCCAGCTGCTTTACCCCCTTTCATTCTACGTAATGCCTCATGCACCTCCCCCACACTCACATCCTGCTCTTCTTCACTCCTAAACGATGTTGTACCTCCCTGGCCAGTACATGAAATTACCGCCTCCCTTTTTTCATCGATATTTAAAAGTTCCTCAAAATATTCCCGCCATCTACCCAATACCTCCAGCTCCCCATCTACTAACTCCCCTACTCTGTTTTTAACTGACAAATCCATGCGTTCCCTAGGCTTTCTTACCTTGTTTATCTCACTCCAAAATTTTTTCTTGTTTTCAGCAAAATTTCTTGACAGAGCCTCTCCCATTCTGTCATCCGCTCTTCTTTTGCACTCTTTCACCACTCTCTTCACCATTCTTTTACTCTCCATATACTCTGCTCTTCTATTTACACTTTTGTTGTAAAAATCTCTCATAAGCTACCTTTTTCTCTTTTTAATCATACCCTTTACTTCTTCATTCCACCACTCAATCCTCTTTCCTCTTGCACCCACTCTCCTATAGCCACAAACCTCTGCCCCACATTCTAATACTGCATTTTTAAAACTATCCCAACTCTCTTCAACCCCCCCACTACTACTTGCACTAGCCCACCTTTCTGCCAATAGTTGCTTATATCTCACCCTAACTTCCTCCGCCCTTAGATTATACATTTTTACCTCTGTCTTACTTGCTATTGCCATTTTCTTTTTGTCCCATCTACCTTTTACTCTAACTGTAGCTACAACTAAATAATGATCCGATATATCTGTTGTCCCTCTATAAACATGTACATCCTGAAGCCTACCCATCAACCTTTTATCCACCAATACATAATCTAACGAACTACAGTGGACCCCCGAGTTTCGTAAACCCCGGAAATCGTACATTTATGTAAGTATAATATTGTAAGTGCTTGTGGAAAAGTATTTTTGGGGGTCTGAAATAGACTAACCTATGTGACATTTTTTCTTAAGGGGGTAAATTCGTTCGGTAATGGCACTTGAGCAGACTTCAGGAGTGAAGTTTTTACGAAACTCGGGGGTCCACTGTACTTTCATTACATGCTATATCATATCGTGTATACTTTTTTATCCTCTTTTTCATTAAACATGTATTACTTATTACCAAACCTCTTTCTACACATAGCTCAATTAAAGGCTCCCCATTTACATTTACCCCTGGCACCCTAAAATATACCTACTACTCCCTCCACAACATTTTTACCCACTTTAGCATTAAGATCCCCAACCACAAGTACTCTCTCACTTGATTCAAAACTCCCTACACACTCACTCAACATTTCCCAAAATCTCTCTCTCTCCTCTACACTTCTCTCTTCTCCAGGTGCATAAACACTTACTATAACCCACTTTTCATATCCAACCTTCATTTTACTCCACATAATCCTTGAATTTATACATTTATATTCCCTCTTTACCTGCCATAACTGACTATTCAACATTATTGCCACTCCTTTAACTCTAACTCTATTTGAAACCTCTGACTTAATCCCATTTATTTCTCCCCACTGAAACTCTCCTACCCCCTTCAGCTTTGTCTCGCTTAAAGCCAGGACATCCAGCTTCTTTTCATTTATAACATCTACAATCAACTCTTTCTAATCATTCGCACAACATCCATGTACATTCAGGCATCCCACTTTGACGGTTTTCTTCTTTTTCTTTTTAGTAATTTATACAGGAAAGAGTCTTATTCCACTTCCCCATGGATATGAAAGGAAAATCAATAAGAACAAGAACTAATAAGATAAAATTAAAGAAAACTCAGATGAGTGTGTATACAAAACGTGTACATGCGTGTGTAGTGTGACCTAAGTGTAAGTAGAAGTAGCAAGATGTACCTGAAATCTTGCATGTTTATGAGACAAAAAAAACAAAACACCAGCAGTCCTACCATGTAAAACAAATACAGGCTTTTGTTTTCCACTCACTTGGCAGGACAGTAGTACCTCCGTGGGTGGTTGCTGTCTACCAACCTACTACTACAATAATAATAATAATATTATACTGTAGACCGTCATTTAACAAGATAGTTACATTCCTGAAACTGCCGTGTTAGGTAAAAATTATGTAAGATGAACTGAAGAACTTATGGGAAAAATGGGGTTGCGTTCCTGGGAGCCACCAAAAAGCCAAACAACTTTTTTTTAGACCAACAGATCTTCCAAAAATAAAAGTGAATATGTAATTGTAGTTCATTATCTTGATGTATTATGCTATTTTTACTGCTGAAGACTACAAATGTAACAGAAATAGTATTTCTTACCTTAAATTGTGGGTGCTGGTGTTTATGGATGATTGTGAAGAGAGTGGAGAGTTCTGCTGTGGCCCTACTGGGCTGAGGTGGATGGTAGAGGTTCTAGTACTGAAGTCGATGGTTGTATTGAGTGTCTAAGTCATTCAGTAAGTCAGTCAAGTCATTCAGTAAGTCAGTCAAGTCATTTAGTAAGTCAGTCAAGTCATTCAGTAAGTCAGTCAAGTCATTCAGTAAGTAAGTCAAGCTATTCAATAAGTCAGTAAAGTTATTCAGTAAGTCAGTCAAGTCATTCAGTAAGTCAGTCACTTGCAGGAACACTTGTATGCTTACTGAGTGCCATGATTGCTTGGCAGATTTATCAAAATGCAATGAAAATGAGAAAATGTATGTAAATAAACACAGCGAGCTTCCCGATTATTGTTGTCCTGCACACGTATGAACCAAACTGAAGACTGGGAGGGTGGGGTGGTTGGCGGGGTATAGCAGTAGGTCTCCCTCACTGCGGGCGACCACACACTCAAAATGTTTTCACCTGTGAACTGTGTAAAGTTAATGTTACGTCGTGTTAGATAAAAATATGCCGCAATTTTTCAATCGTGCAAATCCCAAATTGTGGCACATCAACTCGTGCTAAATGACGGTCTACTGTAAAATAATATAAAAACTGAGAAAAAAAGGTATATCGGAAACACTTCTGCAAGCGGCAGGACAAATGTTGCCGTCAGGTAAGCATCCAGTGCCAACGTCTCAGCCTCATATCTCAGTAAGTACTGACCCTAAAAATTTTTTTTAGTCTATAACACTTAGAAAAATCTGCTCTTTATTTATTGTGTGGGTCTTGATGGCGGCACATAGGCTGTTTGCTTGCTTGTCGTCGTCTATCTCTCTATAACACAGTAATCGATATAGATTACGGCACACCGCTGGCACCACTTATTGTGTGGGTTTCGGGAGACATATATAGGTTGTCAAAGACACTCCTTGTAGGATGGTTACGGTATATTTACAGTCTGTGAGGAGAGATCCCAGCCACGTCCGTTCAGCTTGTAGGTCTATCACTTGTGAGACTGGATGCCTATGCGTCGTTATGCACATGCGCTGAGCCTCTGACGTTAGCGGGTATCGTGACGTCACACGCAAAGGGACCAGCTGTATAACTAAGATGAATGCTGGTACACTACACAAGTGTATGTATAATACTGACACGACACTATAAAAAAAAAACAATTTTTTTTTTCAAAATATTCGGGGCACTAGGCGAGAGAACATATATATGTATATGTTTGGGCCATTTATGGGTTAACCCTTTCAGGGTTTCGGTCATACTAGTACGGCTTACGCGCTGGGGTTTTCCACGTACTAGTACGCATAAATTTTAGCGCCTTCAAATCGAGGGGGAGAGAGCTGGTAGTCCTGCATGTGATAGAATGGGTGTATGTGGTAAGTGTGTGCAGTAGGAAAACAATCTATGCACCCACATTGCATTGTGGGAGTGGTAATTCAGTGCACCTTTGTCACCAAGCCATGCAGTAAGGAATACCTCACTCCGGCAGTGTGAGTAGTAGGGAAGGCAGTGGGGGGAGTGGGGAAGACAGTGGGGGGTGGGGAAGACAGTGGGGTAGGAGGTGAAGACAGTGGGGGGGAAGGCTAGCTGGCTGGCTGACCAGCTAGCTGGCTGGCTAGCTAGTTTGCTCTGTCACACAGGTACACATAAATACATAGTGTAAATAACCTAGGATAAATACATAGTGTAAATTACCTAGGATAACTAGTGACTGCCTCTGAGACAGAGAGAGACAGAAAGAGTGTAGCAGACAGATAGACAGGCAGATAAAACAATGAAAACAAATAAAGGGAAGGCAGTGTACCTTCATTTGTCAAATGTCATCACTCATTAGTTTGGTGATAAGACGAGGCTAACCTGTCACCCCTGGCTGGCTGGCAGGGAGGCAGGCAGGGAGGCAGGCAGGCGAAGGCAGTGTACCCTCATCAATGTCAACACTAATTAGTTTAGCTGATAATAATAAGATTAGAGGACCCTCACCCCTCATCAATGTCACTGCTGTAATTAGATTAGTGATAAGACTAACACACACACTTACACCATGCTTCAATAATAATAATAATTATTATTTTATTATTATTATTATTATTATTATTATTAATATATTCTCCCTTGCCAGTCAGCCAGCCGGCTAGCTGGTCAGCCAGTCAGCCAACCGGCTAGCTGGTTAGCCAGTCAGCCAGCTGGCTAGCTGGTCAGCCAGTCAGCCAGCCGGCTAGCTGGTCAGCCAGCAAGCCAGCCGGCTAGCCATCCATCCAGCCAGCTGTTCAGCCAGCCTGTCAGCCGGCTAGCTGGTCAGCCAGCAAGCCAGCCAGCCCGCTGGCCATCCATCCAGCCAGCTGTTCAGCCAGCTGGTCAGCTAGACAGCCAGCCAGCTGGTCAGCTAGCCAGCCAGCCAACTGGTCAGCTAGCCAGCCAACTGGTCAGCAAGCCAGCCTGCTAGCTGGTCAGCCAGCAAGCCAGCCAGTTGGCTGACTATCCATTCAGCCAGCCAGCAAGGAAGCCAGTCGGCTAGCTATCCATCCAGCTAGCCAGCCAGCTAGCCAACTGGTCAGCTAGCCAGCCAGCCAACTGGTCAGCTAGCCAGCCAGCCAGCCAGCCAGCCTGATAGCTGGTCAGCCAGCAATCCAGCCAGTCGGCTGGCCATCCATCCAGCCAGCTGTTCAGCCAGCCAGCTGGTCAGCAAGCCAGCCAGCCAGCCAGCCAGCAGTTATTGTGTAGTATACAAGGAGTGTATATATACAAAATATGGTTTATATTGGTCTCACAAGACATAAACATTACTTGACAAAATAAAATGTTAAAAAATAAAAGAAAAAGGTATAAAAAAATAAATAAACTATTACCGGGTGACAGGCAGTCGGGGATGTTGCCGTAAGCGGTTCAATTTTGGTCAACTTCAATCCTCTATATCTCCGTAAGTATTGATCGCAGAAATGTATTTTTTAGCCTATTAGATTTAGAAAAAAAACTATCATTTCATAAGAAATTTTTTTTTTTTTTTTTAAATTCTGCGACCCTGAGAACGAGATTCAAAGAGGGGCTTGCGACCCTCAAAGGGTTAAAAGAGGGGTTTGGAATTTTGGCTGTTTGGAATGACATCTAAACTGTCATAGCTGGGTGACTCTTCAAAGGCAGTGATATTGTGTGAATGATGGTGAAAGCGTTTCTTTTTTGGGTTACCCTGCCTCAGTGTAAAACGGCCATCGCATTGAAAAAAAAAAGTCATATCAGAACATCATGGACCCTGGCTTTGAAGCCAGGGTCCAAACCGTAGATCTACGCCATGAGCTCAGCTCACTCAGATGACCTGTGAGCGGTAAATTTGGGCCTAGATGTGAGAGAATGCATCTATGTTGTAAGTGTGTACCACATAAAACAAATCCTGCAGCACGCAGTGCATAATGAGAGAAAAAAACTGCGACCGTAATTTTGAATCAAAACAGCGACTTTGCGGTGTTTTTTCTTATGTTTTTTTACAGTTGTATTCGTGATTTCTTGGTTTTATTTGATAGAATGGAAGATACAGCAATAGAGATGATTTTGATTGTTTTTAGTAATGAAAATAGCTTGAAACTGAGCTCAAAGTAGCAGAAATGTTAAATTTTTGCGATATTCAAGAGTAAAGAAATGACATCAGGAGTATAATGTGCGTCAGCTGGTGGGTCTGATAAATGCTCACAAATGTGCTGATATTATTTATACAATTATTACAACATTGTATGAGTAAATCTTCTATTTTTTGGTGTGAATAAAAATTCATTATGCGAATAAAAAATCAAAATGGAATTCATTTGTAAAACCTGAAAACGTAACTAATGAACAGAGTAAATGTTAGTTTAATGCCAGGAATGCCTGCATTGTTTATTCTGGACCCTGTTTTGAAATTGGAATACTATTTTGAACTTTTTGTTAAATTGGCCAAATTACCAATTTCCGATCACTTTATTGGGTAGTTGAAACAGTTAACTGGGCGATTTCTTGTGCTCATTCGATAAAATAGAAGTAATACTAACAAAATAGCTAAGAATTTTGTCGACTGTAATAATGTACAGTGGTACCCCGGTTTACGATGGTCTCCAAACTCTCCCTTTTATGTAAGTTTATTTTTTTAACCCTTTCAGGGTTATTGACGTACTAGTACGGCTTACGCCCTGGGGTTATTGACGTACTAGTACGCCTAAATTCTAGCGCCCTCAAATCAAGCAGAAACAGGCTGTTAGGCCTAGATGTGATAGAATGGGTCTGTGCGGTCAGTGTGCGCAGTATAAAAAAAATCCTGCACACCACAGTGCATAATGAGGAAAATAAAACTCTGACCATGTTTTTGGTTTAAAACAGCGACTTTGCAGTCTATTTTCGTATGGAATTTATTGATGTATTCTCGTTTTCTTGGTCTCATTTGATAGATTGGAAGATATATTACAGAAATAGAGATGATTTTGATTGGTTTGACAATGACAAGTACCTTGAAATTGAGCTCAAAGTAGTGAAAATGTTCGATTTTTGACAATGTTCAAGAGTAAACAAATCACACCATGCATCCAATACACATCAACTGGCGAGTCTAATATTCATGCACAAGTGCTATAATATTATTTATACCATTTTTACAATGATGCAGTTGTATACATAACAGTAAATCTTCTATTTGTTTGCGAGAATAAAAATTCAAAATGAAAAGCAAAAGTAATGTAAGAGGGGCCTGGAAACGTGACTAATGAACAGAGAAGACGTTATTTTAGTGCCAGGAATGTCTGCCTTGTTTATTCTGGACCCTATTTTGAAACTGGCATCGTTTGAAATTTGTGTGAAATTGGCCAAATTGCCATTTTCTGACCACTATTTTGGGTAGTTGTAATAGGTAAATAATCGGTTTCTTGTATTCAATTGATAGAAGAAATGGAGTTCTAGCGAAATAGCTCTAATTTTAGTTGCCTGAAACATTGGAATCTGCCGAAAATAGGGCTCAAAGTGGGCGAAATCGCCGATGCGTAAGTGTCATGGCTGCCCCTAACTTCGCGAAAGCATAATTCCGTTAGTTTTCGATCAAATTTCATAATTTTTGTGGCGTTATGATCGGAAAAAGATTCTCTATCATTTCATAAGAAAAAATAATTTTTTTTATTTTTTTTAAATTCTTGGACCCTGAGAACGAGTTTCGGAGACCCCAATTGGACCCTGAAAGGGTTAAATGCTTTTGTAAGTGTATTTTTGGGGGTCTAAAAGGACTAGTCTATTTTACATTATTCCTTATGGGGATAAATTCGTTTGGTAATGACACTTGAACAGCATTCTGGAATGAAAAAATATCGTAAATCGGGGTACCACTGTAATTGGCTTAAAATGGAAGTCAAAGTCGGCAAAATCGCCGATGCGTAAATATCGCTGACGCATCAAAATTCGTGAGCTTAATTTTGTCAGTTTTCTATCAAATTTCATACTTTTTGTTTTATTACCTTCAGAAAAAGATTCTCTACAATTTCATAAGAAAAAATAATTTTTTTTTTTTTTAAATTCTTGGACCCTGGCTGTCACTCTGAGATATGGCCTCTGGACCCTCAAAGGGTTAATTGTGAATGCCAAATCTTACAGTGCAATAATTCATACATTTGCTTTATTACACACTGATTATTATGCAAGACTACTTTAATTTACTAACTTTTAAAAGAAAAAAAACCTAGGGTAATTGAATGTATTTTTGGAACTTCAAGTGTTTACAGTACTGTATGGCTTAAGAAAGGTTGTAGAGGTCAGTATCGACTAATGTCATTTTATATGCCTCATAGAAAAACTAATACTGTATGTTAACCCTTTGACTGTTGCGACCCCAAATCTGTGTCGCAAAATATTAAAAAAAAAAAAAAGAAATTTGTTCTGTCGATTGAGTGCAAGAAACCACCCATTTACCGATTCAACTACCCAATAAAGTGGTCAGAAATTAGCAATTTGGCCAATTTCATGCAAATTAAAAAAGATGCCAATTTCGAATTAGGGTCCAGAATGAACAATGCAGACATTCCTGGCATTAAAATAACATTTTCTCTGTTCATCAGTCACGTCTCCAGACCTCTCTTATATTACTCTTGCTTTCTGTTTTGAATTTGTATTCACACAAAAAATAGAAGATTTACTGTTATACAGACTACTGCATTATTGTAATAATTGTATAAATAATGTCAACACATTCGTGACTGTGTATTAGAATGGCTAGTTGGACACTTATTGGATGATGATGTCATTTGTTTACTCTTGAACATCGGCAAAAATCAAATATTTTCGCTCAATTTCAAGGTCCTTTTCATCGTGAAACTAATCAAATTCATCTCTAATTCTGTAATATGTCTTACATTCTATCAAATGAGACCAAGAAAACGAGAATACAACCATAAATACTATACAAAAATACACCTCAAATTTGGCATTTTAATCTAAAAACACGGTCGGAGTTTTTTTTTTCTCATGCACTGCGTGCTGCTGGATTTTTTTTTATACTGCGCACACTGACCACACAGACCCATTCTCTCACACGTAGGCCTACCAGCTTTCTCCTGCTTGATTTGAAGCCACTAGAACTTTGGCATATTAATACGTCAAAAACACTGGCTCGTAAGACGTATATATATGATAGAAACAGTCAAAGGGTTAATAAAACCCTTGCCACAAAAGTACATTTGATATCTATAACAGAAACACATCCATAATACAGACTTTATAGTACATATTGTAGGCAGCAGACCTGACAGCATAAATCTTTATGGCAAAATTGTGAGTGCCAGAGGAATAGTAGGCAACACTAGGTTTTGTTACAGTTTCTCCTTAACCCTTTCAGGGTCGCAAGGCCCTCTCCCAAACTCGTTCTCAGGGTCGCAATTTTTTTGGAAAAAAAATAAATTATTTTTTTTAGGAAATTATAGAGAATCTTTTTCCGATCATAACACCACCAAAATTATGAAATTTGATCAAAAACTAATGGAATTAGGCTTTCGCGAATTTAGCGGTATCAATGACATTTACGCATCGGTGATTTTGCCCACTTTGAGCCCTATTTTCGGCAAATTCCAATGTTTCAGTCTACTAAAATTATAGCTATTTCGCTAGAACTCCATTTCTTCTATCGATTGAGTACCAGAAACCGCCTATTTACCAATTTCAACTACCCAAAATAGTGGTCAGAAAATGGCAATTTTTCTAATTTCACACAAATTTCAAACAATGCCAATTTCAAAATAGGGTCGAAAATAAACAAGGCAGACATTCCTGGCACTAAAATAACATCTTCTCTGTTCATTAGTCACGTCTCCAGGCCCCTCTTACATTACTTTTGCTTTCCATTTTGAATTTTTATTCTCACAAAAAAATAGAAGATTTACTGTTATGTATACAACTGCATCATTGTAAAAATGGTATAAATAATATCAGCGCACAAGTGCAAGAATATTAGACTCGCCAGTTGATGTGTATTGGACGCATGATGTGATTTGTTTACTCTTGAACATCGGCCAAAATCGAACATTTTCGCTACTTTGCGCTCAGTTTCAAGGTACTTGTCATCGTGAAACCAGTCAAAATTATCTCTATTTCTGTAATATATCATCCATTCTATCAAATGAGACCAAGAAAACGAGAATACAAGCATAAATACCAT
The DNA here is from genome assembly GCA_009830355.1 of Cherax destructor. NCBI lineage: Eukaryota > Metazoa > Arthropoda > Malacostraca > Decapoda > Parastacidae > Cherax > Cherax destructor. The sequence continues at coordinate 16,471 of WNWK01011135.1, read as the reverse complement.
ACGAAAATAGACTGCAAAGTCGCTGTTTTAAACCAAAAACACGGTCAGAGTTTTTTTTCCTCATTATGCACTGTGTGGTACAGGATTTTTTTTATACTGCGCACACTGACCGCACAGACCCATTCTCTCACATCTAGGCCTAACAGCCTGTTTCTGCTTGATTTGAGGGCTCTAGAATTTAGCCATACTAGTACGACGAAAACCCTGGCGCGTAAGCCGTACTAGTACGGCCGAAACCCTGAAAGGGTTAAACTTCTAACTGGGAGACCTTTATGAAGTAACAAGTATTGCCTACTTCCACCCATGTTGGACTCAGGAAAAATTGTGCTTTATAACACTTTCATTTGTAAAATAGCCAATATTTTCTGTAAAAAAAAAAATTATGCTTTGAATATCGTTTTTGTGATAAATATAAGAAACAGTTGTTAATGTATTTTTCCTTTTCAGAAAAATGGACTGTGCCTGTTGAAAGACAGCTTTTGAAATATTACCACGAGAGGGTGTATCGCTTCAATAATGATCATGTGAATAACACTGCATTGTGGCAAGAAATTGTGCATGTAAGTTAATTCTTTAAGAGTCTAGTATTTTATGTAATATTTTTATTGCCAGTTTGTAGCTAGAGGAGCAGAGCTATACTTGTACACATTCTTTTGTTTTAACCCTTTCACTGTCTTCCATGTTGATTTACATTTTAACACAGTACCCTCAAATATGCTTTGAGCTGTAAATTTTGGCCTAGACATGAGAGACCAGGTGTGCACAGTACATGTATATAAAAAAAAAATCCTGCCCCTTGCAGTGCGTGATAGAAAAAGTTTGTTTAGTTTAAAATAGCAACGTTCATGTGTTTTATTATTATTATTATTTTTTTAACTTGTCGGCTGTTTCCCACCGAGGCAGGGTGATGCAGAAAGAAAGAAAAACCCAAAAAGAAAGAAAAAACTTTCATCATTATTCAACACTTTTACCATCACTCATACATAATCACTGACTTTGTAGAGGCGCTCAGATACAACAGCTTAGACGTCCCTCCAAACTGCCAATACAGTGGACCCCCGAGTTTCGTAAACCCCGGAAATCGTACATTTATGTAAGTATAATATTGTAAGTGCTTGTGGAAAAGTATTTTTGGGGGTCTGAAATAGACTAACCTACGTGATATTTTTCCTTAAGGGAGTAAATTCGTTCGGTAATGGCACTTGAACAGACTTCAGGAGTGAAGTTTTTACGAAACTCGGGGGTCCACTGTATCTCAAACCCCTCCATTATACTTCTCATTTCCAGGGCGAAAGTCCAGCTATCCGGTTTCCTTGAATCCCTTCACAAAATATTACCCTGCTCACACTCCAACAGCTTGTCAGATCCCAAAAACCATTCGTCTCCATTCACTCCTATCTAACATGCTCATACGCTTACCTTTGATATACCTTTGAAGAGTTTCGAGAGTTTAACTATCGGAACCCGGCCATGGGCCAGGTTCGTCTGGTGCTTGCCTGGTTAACCAGGCTGTTGCTGCTGGAAACCTGCTGCCCTACATATCCATCACAGCCTGGTTGTTCTGGCACCTGGTGGAGATACTTGTCCAGCTTCCTCTTTAAGGCTTCTACACTGGTTCCAGCCGTGTTTCTGATATCTTCTTGTAAGATGTTGAATAGTCTGGGACCACAGATGTTGATACAGTGTTCCCTTATTGTCCCCACCACACCCCTGCTCCTCACTGGGTTTATTTTACACTTCCATATCTCTTGCTGGAAGTCCAAGCCCCTCGCCCACAAAACTTCCTTTACTCCCTCCCTCCCAAACTTTTTAGGGACGACCTCTGCCCCGTCTTCCTTTCCCTGCACATTTGTATGCTCTCCAAGTCATTCTACTTTGTTCCATTCTCTCTAAATAACCAAACCACCTCAACAACCCCTCTTCAGCCCTCTGACTAATACTTTTAGTAACTCCACACCTCCTCCAAATTTCCACACTCTGAATTCTCTGCATAATACAGTGGTACCTCGGTTAACGATATTTTTTCATTCCAGAATGCTGTTCAAGTGCCATTACCAAACGAATTTATCCCCCTTAGGAATAATGTAAAATAGACTAGTCCTTTTAGACCCCCAAAAATACATTTAAAAAAATAAACTTACATAAAAGGGTGAGTTTGGGGACCATCGTTAACCGAGGTACCACTGTATTTACACCACACATTGCCCTTAGATAGGACATCTCCACTGCCTCCAGCCACCTCCTTGCTGCAGCATTTACAACCCATGCTTCACACCCATATAAGAGTGTTGGTACAGTGAAACCTCTACTTATGAGTGCCCCGGCGTGCGAGTTTTTCAAGATAAGAGCAGTCATTCGATTGATTTTTTGCTTCCAGATGTGAGCAAAATTTCAAGATGTGAGCGGGCCTCAGTGGAGGTTCCTTGATGCTGTTGAGGGGCTCTTGCTCTTGATCTAGGGAACTGGATCTCAGTTGTTTGTTGGACTATCGTATTGAAACTTGGGCAATGTATGATGGAAAGATGCTTCTTAACCCTTTGACTGTTTTGGTCGTATATATATGTTTTATGAGCCAGTGTTTCAGACGTATATATACTCAAAAATTCTAGCGACTTCAAATCAAGCGGGAGAAAGCTTGTAGGCCCATATATGGATTCAAATGCCAACTTTGAGGTGTATTTTCATATAGTATTTATGGCTGGATTCTCTTTTTCGTGGTCTCATTTGATAGAATGGAAAACATATTATAGAAATAGAGATGATTTTGATTAGTTTCATGATGAAAACGACCTTGAAATTGAGCTCAAAGTAGCGGAAATGTTCGATTTTTGCCAATGTTCAAGAGTAAACAAATCACGCCACACGTCCAATACACATCAACTGGTGAGTCTAATATTCTTTCACAAGTGCACTGATATTATTTATACCATTTTTACAATACTGCAATAGTCTGCATAACAGTAAATCTTCTATTTTTTGTGTGAATAAAAAATCAAAATAGAAAGCAAGAGTAATATAAGAGGGGCCTAAAGATGTGACTAATGAACAGAGAACATCTTATTTTAGTGCCAGGAATGTCTGCATTGTTTATTCTGGACCCTATTTTGAACTTGACATCTTTTTTATTTTGCATGAAATTGTCCAAATTGCCAATTTCTGATCACTTTATTGGGTAGTTGAAATTGGTAAATTGGCGGTTTCTTGTACGTAATTGATAAAACAAATGGAGTTCTAAAGAAATAGCTATGAGTTTGGTCGACTGGAACAATGGAATTGGCCGAAAATAGGGCTCAAAGTTGGCGAAATTGCTGATACGTATATATCGCCGAGATTACTAACTTCGCGAGAGCGTAATTACATAAGTTTTTCATCAAATTTCATATTTTTGGTGTCATTACCATCGGGAAAAGATTCTGTATCATTTCATAAGAATTTTTTTTTTTTCGAATATTTTGTGACACCAGTATTGTGTGGGTCTTGGGAGAGATATATAGGTTGTCATAGACACTCCTTGTAAGGATGGTTACGATATATTTACTTGTCTGTGAGGAGAGAGCCCAGCCACGTCTGTCCAGCTTGTAGGTCTATGACTTGTGTGGGTAGGCGCCTATGCGTGGCTACGCACATGCGCTGAGCCTCTGACGTCAGCGGGTATCGTGACGTCACACGCAAAGGGACCAGCTGTATAACTTTGATGAATGCTGATACACTACACAAGTGTATATATAATACTGACACGACAGCTCGGCCATGTTATTGTATGACGTCTCGGCATACTAGACAACTCTATAGGCTGAACAGACAGGTGATACTGGGTGAATCTATACAATAGCAAACACATTATAACTTAGAACTAATCAAGATTAATCTTACTATCGCACTTCTTGAGTTAATGGTACTTAAGAGGATGTTAATGGATCTAGATATAAACATTATATATATTACAATTTCAATTTGCAAATTTGATCGATCAATCTGTACTCATGCACTCAGCAGGTTCTGAGGGAGAATAAATATATTTACAAGGAAGAAGTTTTAACTGAAAAAGAGAGACTCGGTGCACACGGTCAACTGTTAAAACTCAGAACTCGGAGAGAACTTGAACACACAAAAATCTTACTAGATACTAGAAATCTGATAACAAAACACACAGTCAATAACGTCAGTTCTAGTCTGGATTTTCTAATTTTCTATCTTTAGCTCACAACTTATGATCACTTTCCTGCTGAAGGAATGAACAAACTCGGTAGAGTGGATGGATCTCTCCCCGGTTGAAATAGTTAGCTCAATGACACAAAGTATGAGCAAAGGAGAACGGCTCTCACTATCTCTTACTGCAGGTAATAATTACTCGGCACACGACACTTTACTCTGCAAAGGCTTACTGTCAACTGGAAAGATCACTATCTGGAACATGAGGGACAACAACTGGCACTCTAGTGAATACACTAGCAACAGAAACGGCTTTCTGAAATTACTTTTGCATCAGCGAGAGATGCTATAACTCATTCAAATAGTCTTTCTTCAACAAAGCGTCCCCTGGAGAGGAACTACTACTTGAACTAGCAACATTGCAAGGATAGACTCAGTACTCAAGGTGGTCCGGGATACCTCCGGCACCCTAGGCATCTGAACGCTATCTTGCATGCAAGATATTGCAGGGGCTGAATTGCAGACAGGAGTGACAATAATACTAGTGCCTTACCGCTCGGCAACATTAACAATTAAAACACATACTATCTACAAGAACTAATCTGAACTTCACATCCGCATCACTCTGACAATTCTCTGATACAAGCTGGGAGAACAAACACATTGCTCAAAGGCTAGAGACTTTCTATCAGTCAGTAAGGGACTATGAGAACTTTTCACTGATTCATTAATATTATGGCTCTGAATGGCAGTACACACAGTATTATCGCACATGATTACTTGAGCTTCATTGCCTTGGCTGGCAGAAAACACATAGTTATCACTTGAATTTACTAGAGACATGACTTCGAGCAATTGAACGAGAATTCAAATGAAGCAAAATTAACACAAGTATACAGCACAATATAGCTTAACTGGTAGAATTATTAACTATTCTGCATAAGTAACACGGATAATTGCACAATAACACTAAAGAAAAGATAACTCACCGGAAATTGACTTGGCAAGAAAATTCAACACACTAAAATAAAACAATCTAGCTTTACTTGAAATAACTGCAAAATGAGTTTTCTTTCCTTTTAAATATCAACAAATATTGCAACACATTAAAAGAATTAAATGCACAACTAATTAAAAGAATTCAATAATGGTTATGGCAATAGCAACAATCTGATAAAACAATTCAATAGAATTATTCAATGGCAAAAATTAAAGTAACTTTACTGCTTGAATCACTTAGAAAGTTCACTGGAATATTACTTATTACTCTTAGAAAATGACAAGTTACTAGAGCAATTAAACACAACAAAATTGATGAAACAAAAATTGAATACTGGCGAATTTAATTTACACAAAATCAGTTTCAGTAATGACTGATTGAAAAAAAATCACACTGGGGTAAATTATTTGCACACAACACAAAGATATTAGAAATAAAATAGTTTGAACACTTACTCTTAATTGCAAGCAAAGCAAGGTAACTCAATGAAACAGTTACTAAACAATTTACTAAGAACACTGACTTTAAACAAACTTAAGAGTGAATTTGTTCAACAACACATGAAAACAAATGAAAAATTAATGACAATAAAATGGTTTTAACACTTACATTAGCTGGAAGATACTCATCAAAGGCACAGAACAGATAACTTACTGCTTACACAAAGTCATGCTCTTGTTGACTATAAATAATTATTGGAGCAAAATAATATCTTTAGTAAATTATGTCACTAGTCTGCAAAAGTAATTAACATTAGCACTATACAAAAAAAAGAACAAGGACACAAAACAATATTGGGTGCAATGGGAAGAATTACACTGACTGCAACACATAAGAATTAGCAGGGAATATTACTATAATAATAATAATAATAATAATAATAATAATTTTTATTTCAATGCATGTTACAAGTGTACAATGTTATTGGTAGTTACAAATATAATACAATTATAAAACTGTAATGCAAGGAGAGCCACTGGCATGCCATGGCATTAGGGGCAGTTTATTCTAGAGACTTATTCACTAAGTACTTAATGCTAAAGAAATTGATTGAGTTTATTCTAGTTCTATATTATTTAAATTATTAAATGGTTATACATACTATTTAAAGACAATACAAGAGAAATTGGTTGAGTTTAATCTAGTTGTAGAATTTATTTCAAATTACAGTATGTTGATGCTATACTAGTATAATAACAATACTAGAAATAGTTTTTAGAGTTTCATCTAGGTATATATTTTATTTCAAATTAAGAAAATGATGATACTATAAGATTTTAAATGACAATATGATGATATGAGATTGCAACAAGTGTTAAGGAGGATGAACATATCAAAATGAGATCTTCTTAAGTAAAATAATATTGGGTTTGGAAGTTTGTTACAGTATGAGTATTTAGTATAGGGTGAGTAGGTGACTTTTGAGAAGAGTCTTGAATTGATTTTCCGACAAGGTTAACTTGATATTTACTGGTAATGAATTCCAGATTTTGGGGCCCTTTATGTGCATAGAATTTTTACATTGGTTAGTATGGACTCGGGGTATGTCAAATAGTGATCTGTGTCTTGTGTCATGTTCGTGGGACCTATTAAAGTTGTTGAGGAGAATTCTGAGCGCAGGGTTAATATTAGCATGTAGAGTTTTATGTATGTAGAAGGCACATGAATAGGTATGAATATTTTTTATGGTGAGTAGTTTTAAGGTTCTGAATATAGGTGGAGTATGCTGTCTAGAGTGGGAATTTGTTATCATCCTGACTGCAGCCTTTTGCTGGTAAAATGTTAAAAATTGCTTTGAGGAGAAACAATATGTAATTACTGGGGCAAGCAAAATTAATTAATTACACAATTAACATTAACAAACAAGGGTAAAGGAATAAAAAAAGAGATAACTCTGGGATAGAACACTTGGTGAAACACAATTAACAAGGGAAAAAATTAAGCAACACATGGACAATGCTGGGGGGAAAAAATTTTTTTTAAATATTTTAAAATTACTACTTGGTGGAATATTGGAACAGTAGATTACTTTAACAAAACTGTACTTACTGCATACTTGGGAACACAACGAAACTCACAGAAATTATAGCGCAATAATTAACAAGAGACAATACTAGTGAAATAAAAAATTAATGCAAATAATTAATTTAACACAGAACACTTCCCAGGATAACTCAAATTTTCTTTAACTGGCAAAAATTGTCTCAACACACGAAATTGTCTCTAGATTATCTGAAAAATAAAAACAACAACACAGTAATTGTCTCTAGGGTGGAAAACTTGACTGCAGCGTGGTGTGGTGGTGGTGGTGGTGGTGGAGGATGGTGGTGGTGATGTTTACGACTGGTCCACTCGACGGATTGTGCTTAATTCGAAGAACTACGAACCAAGGCTTTATAAAGTTGGCACAAATAGTTCAGAAGAAACACACTCAGGATGCTCGACCCGGTTCGTAGCCAATAAACTGCTTGCAGGGCCCAGTTAAGGGTGAAATAATCCACACTTAATGCTTTGTGTGGGGGTTGAGACACGTGGTTAATGGCGCCTGCCCTAGCGTGGGTGGTGGTGGGGGTAGTGGGGGCTTGTTGGGCCTACACCGCTTCCCGCGCGCCTGTGGCTTACGCCGTTTATAAAAACACACGGTAATTTAACCCAGGGTGGCTTGAATAACCCAGGATACCACAGGGATGGTATTGTCATGCAGAACAGCAATACACTGGAGTACAAGGGCGGTAAAAATGCGTGACTCACATGGCTTACTTCTCAGACAGCAGAGTGGCTTGCTGGCTTAGTAGAATATTTTCACACATTGACTGGCTTGGAATCTTGTAACAAATTAGCACAGCAAGGTAGAAGCTGGCTTAAGCCTAGGCTGACGTAACTGGTGGTGGCTTACTGGCTGGATATGGTACTCTCCCCTCACAAACTGGCTTACTCGTTCAGAATTTGCAAAACCCGGGTCAACCCCTCGTAGGTTTTAACAAATTAACATATGAAGCACTTAGCTGACCAGGAGATACTGTAGATATTGTAGACTGCTTGGATGTAGCTAACTGGTAACGTGGTCGTCTGGAGGCACAAGGCTGTTTGCTTGCTTGTCGTCGTCTATCTCTCTATAACAGCGTAATCGATAAAAATTACGGCATACCGCTGGCACCACTTATTGTGTGGGTCTTGGGAGAGATATATAGGTTGTCATAGACACTCCTTGTAAGGATGGTTACGATATATTTACTTGTCTGTGAGGAGAGAGCCCAGCCACGTCTGTCCAGCTTGTAGGTCTATGACTTGTGTGGGTAGGCGCCTATGCGTGGCTACGCACATGCGCTGAGCCTCTGACGTCAGCGGGTATCGTGACGTAACACGCAAAGGGACCAGCTGTATAACTAGGATGAATGCTGATACACTACACAAGTGTATATATAATACTGGCACGACACCAGGAGACACCTCAGGATTTGGGGTTGCGACAGTCAAAGGGTTAAACGTGGTGTATATTATATGTATCATAAAAAAAATTTCTATGTTCAGGTGCTTGTCATCTGAGTACAAAATCACTTTTAATTTCAGTCTAAAACTGGCTGCTTAATTTTAAGAGTTTTCTTTTTTAGTTTCATTTACCCCTAAATAACATACAGATTTTTTACCTACTAATTTTTTATCACTGTCAGTTTTGAATTAATTTAACATTATTACTTTACATAATAAATCTTGTCTTCTGTTCCTGAGAATAATTGTACAGTGGACCCTCTACTTACGAGTTTAGTCTGTTCCATGACCTTGATTGCATCTGGATTTGCTCGTTTGCAGTCAATTTTCCTCATTTAACCCTTTTGGGGTCGGTGCCGTACTAGTACGTTTTACGCGCATGGGTTGGTGCCGTACTAGTACGCGTAAATTCTAGCTGCCTCAAATTAAGCGGGAAATGGCTGGTAGGCCTACATATGAAAGAATGGGTCTGTGTGGTCAGTGTGCGCAGTATAAAAAAATCCTGCAGCACACACTGCATAATGAGAAAAAAAACTGACCATATTTTTTGTTTAAAACAGCAACTTTGCAGTCTATTTTCGCATGGTATTTATTGATGTACAGTGGAACCCCGAGTTACGTACACCTTGGAAATCGTACAATTATGTAAGTATAATATTGTAAGTGCTTTTGAAAGTGTATTTTTGGGGGTCTGAAATGTACTAACCTACTTGACATTTTTTCTTAAGGGAGTAAATTCGTTCAGTAATGGCACTTGAGCAGGCTTCTCGAATGAAGTTTTTACGTTACTCGGGGGTCCACTGTATTCTCGTTTTCTTGATCTCATTTGATAGAATGGAAGATATACTACAGAAATTGAGATGCTTTGGATTGGTGTTACGATGACAAGTACCTTGGACTTGAGCTCGAAATAGCGAAAATGTTCGATTTTTGCCGATGTTCAAGAGTAAACAAATCACGCCACGCATCCAATATACGTCAACTGGTGAGTCTAATATTCTTTCACAAGTGCGCTGATATTTATACCGTTTTTACAATGATGCAGTTGTATACATAACATTAAATCTTCTATATTTTGTGAGAATAAAAATTCAAAATGGAAAGCAAAAGTAATGTAAGAGGGGTCTGGAGACGTGACTAATGAACAGAGATGATGTTATTTTAGTGCCAGGAATGTCTGCCTTGTTTATTCTGAACCCCTTTTTGAAATTGGCATCGTTTGAAATTTGTGTGAAATTGGCCAAATTGCAAATTTCTGACCACTTTTTTGGGTTGAAATTGGTAAATGGGCAGTTTCTTGTTCTCAATCGATAGAAGAAATGGAGTTCTAGCGAAATAGCTATGATTTTAGTAGACTGGAATATTGGAATTGGCCAAAAATAGGACTCAAAGTGGGCGAAATCGCCGATGCATAAACATCGTCAAGACAGATAACTTCACGAGAGCATAATTCCGTAAGTTTTCAATCAAATTTTATACTTTTGGTGTCGTTATGATTGGGAAAAGTTTCTCTATCATTTCATAAGAAAAAATAATATTTTTGTTTTTCCGAAAATTTTTTGACCCTGAGAACAAGTTTGGGAGAGGGCCTGTCGACCCCCAAAGGGTTAAATTACAGTGGACCCTCGGATATCGAACACTCCGAAACTCGCCCTATTATATAAGTTTATTATTGTAAGTGCTTTTATAAGTGTACTTTTGGGGGTCTGAAACAGACTAATCTAATTTACATCATTGCTTATGGGAATAAATTCGTTTGGTAACAGGACTTGAACAGCATTCTGGAATGAAGAATGTTCGATTTCTGAGGGTCCACTGTAACTGAAATGCAATTAGTCTGTTCTGGCTCTCAGGAGGCAAGACACGATACTTCAGTATTTTGTTAATATCAACTTTACGGCTTATTTATCTATCACAATTCATCTAATATGACATAATAAACAATATAAATAACATACAAACCTGATATATATACTCTAGAATTAATAAAATATGTCATTACAGTGGTCCCTCGGTTTTCGCCGAAAATTCGTTCCAGAATGCTGCTCAAGTGCCATTACCGAATGAATTTACTTCCTTAACCCTTAAACTGTCCACACACAGATATACGTTCACTCGCGAAAGTGACCGAATATTTTGAAAAAAAAAATCTTTTTTTTTTTTCTAAAAATGAAGAGCACATTTTTATAAATAGGATAGGCTAAAAAAAACATTTTAGGGCCAGTACTTACCGAGATATAAGCCCGCGAAGTTGGTGCTAAATGATGTGGTGTCGGCAACATGGAGCACTGCCGCTTGCAGAAACAAGAAACATTTATCGTATTTTTCCATTTTTTTTCCATTTTCTGTTGTTTTCATGCTATGATAATAATGTTTTGATGCAGATCTATTCATTTCATTGCCAATTCTTGTTTAGACACAAATGTTTGTTACTGAATTAGTAATCATACTGTCACAAACACACATGTTCACACTGATAAATAAATTTGTACACCTGGTTCAATCACTTACTATTGTTTACATATACAGTGGTACCTCGACTTACGATATTTTTTCATTCCAGAATGCTGTTCAAGTGTCATTACCAAACAAATTTATCTCCTTAAGAAATGTTGTAAAATAGACTAGTCCTTTTAGACCCCCAAAATTACACTTACAAAAGCATTTAAAAAAATAAACTTACATACAAGGGTGAGTTTGGGGACCATCGTAAGTCGAGGTACCACTGTATATACAAGGTATTTACAGGTCCTATTAATGTTACTAGAAGTCCACCACTGTATGATACTCGAAGAAGCATGGATTCATACAGAGTGCCACTCCACATTGCTGACACATGAATCGTGTGTCTTTTCGCACTTGGGGTCGCTGTGTACTGTAAGCACACACAACACACTTTTTCTGAGAGTACTTCTTCTTTGGAGTAGATGGTAATGGTATCAGGCAGTGACAGTTAGGGATTATTCGGTTGGGCACTTCCCCCTCTGGTTGTGGAGTGACAGGTCGCTGTTGTGGAGTGACAGGTCGCTGTTGTGGGGTGACAGGTTGCTGTGGAGTGGCAGGTATAGGTGTGGTACCATACTTTCTCCCTATCTGCTTGATGACATTTAGGGTGAATTCTGCATATCGTTGTCGGTTCCCAGTCTTTATTTCATACATGTTGAAGGCATTGAGCATTGCAATGTCCACAAGGTGGAAAAACACTTTTATATACCACTTGCGACTCCTACGCACACAGTCAACAAAGCCTATCATCATGTCACACTTGTCGACTAGTCGTATATTGTTTGTATAGTCGATGACAACAGCTGGCTTTTCAACAGGTTGATTGTTGAGCTTGCTCATTCTGTCTGTTTGTACCATCTCGTTTCTGTGGATGGTTGACAGCAATGTCACATCCCTTTTGTCATGCCATGACAGTGCCATGATGTCATTGGCATGAAACGCCTGCACTACACTTCCTCCAGTGAACTTTGGCATGTGTTTTCTATTTCTTCTCACTGTTCCACATATATCAGTATTGTTCACACGTAGGAAATCAGCAAGCATAGGGCTTGTGTACCAGTTGTCTGTGAACAATGTATGGCCCTTGCCAAGGTATGGCTGCATCATCTTGCGAACAACATCACCAGAAATGCCCAACATGCGCCTGGTATCATCAAGTGTATTTTTACCTGTGTAGATAATGACATCCAACACAAGACCAGTCTCACAGTCACACATAACAAACAGTTTTATACCAAAGCGATTACGTTTGCTTGGTATATATTGTTTGAATGACAGTCGTCCCTTGAACAGAATCAAGGACTCGTCAACAACAATGTTCTTGAATGGATAAAAGTAGGCACTGAATTTTTGCTTGAGATACATAAACAATTCCCGGATTTTGTAGAGGAGGTCATTTCGGTTTGGTGTATTCCTATCTGAGAAGTGCAACATTCTCATCAACAGAAGGAATCTGTTGTAGGGAAGGAGGTCACGGAAGACTGGAGTGCTAATGAAGTGGTCTGTGGACCAGTAGTTTGCTATATTGTTCTTATATGTGTGTGGCATAAGCATGACAGTGCCAAGGAATAAATACATTTCAGCCACAGTTGTATTTTTCCACCTGCGCAGCCGTGACGATTCTGAAAAATCTGCATGGTCCATTGTATACTTGTAGTACAGGTTGTTCTGAGTAACAATCAGGTTCATTATTGGCTCATCAAAGTATAGTTGAAAATAGTCTAACTCTGTAGACTCATTTGTGATGGGACAGTGTGGCATGATGCCACTTCCACTGCCATCAAAATTGAAAGGATGTGGCACGAATGGTGTATGTTCAGTCCACTTCCATTCACGATCAGATGGTGCAGGGTGGACCTGTGGCATGGGACGTGGGGGAGCAGGAGGGACGGGAGTGGGGCCAGCACATGATTGAGAGGGTGCCTCGTGGTCCTTTGTCTGTCCACACACCGCGCCACGAGGTCCAGGTACCATGCCACCCACCACCTCTTCCTCCATCCCAGCATACTCTCCTTCATTATCACTCACTATCAGTGGCTGGGGTTTTGGATCGTGAACTGCCACGACCCTTGCCTCTGACTGCATATGGCACACTGCCTGAACGTAGGTAATGACGCTCATAAGTACGTTTCACTGGGGAATAATGATAATCACTGTCACTCGCAATCGTCTATGGGCATAAAATCGATTTCATCATCGTCACTTATATCACCTTCACTATCGTCACTATCATAACACATGGAAAATGATAATTTCCTCTTGCGGAGCTGCCTTTGGGTAGTAACACTAGCAACCCCAGAGGTGCTGGGCTGAGGGTCTGTGGCCACACTGGCCACACCAGATGTGCTGGGCTGAGGGTCTGGTATGGCCACACTGTCCACACTGGCCACACTGGCCACCCCAGAGGTGATGGGCTGAGGGTCATCTGGGTTGTCATCAATAGTTTCACTAATTCCTTGATTATTAGTGGCTATATCACTGTCAAATCCACTAAGCTCGCGTTCTCTATCACTTGCCGAGAATAGTAGAGTGTTAATACGACGAGGCGTGAGTGAATCACGGGGGTGTGCCATGATGTTGACCCAAGATGGAGCTGAAACTAACTGGGGCTACCATGCGGTACCCTGGCGTCCCCGATTTTTTTCATACTGCGCACACTGAGGGCGCAGACCCATTCTCTTATGTCTAGGCGACTCAGGCCTATCGCACTAAATTTGAACGAATGTAAAATAAAACCTATACCTGTATTTGTTTTACATGATGGTAGGATTGCTGGTGTCTTTTTTCTGTCTCATAAACATGCAAGATTTCAGGTATGTCTTGTTACTTCTACTTACACTTAGGTCACACTACACATTCATGTACAAGCATATGTATATACACACACCCCTCTGGGTTTTCTTCTATTTTCTTACTAGTTCTTGTTCTTATTTCCTCTTATCTCCATTGGGAAGTGGAACAGAATTCTTCCTCCATAAGCCATGCGTGTCGTAAGAGGCGACTAACATGCTGGGAGCAAGGGGCTAGTAACCCCTTCTCCTGTATATATTACTAAATGTAAAATGGGAAACTTTCGTTTTTCATTTTGGGCCACCCCACTTCGGTGGGAGACGGCCGACGTGTTGAAAGAAGAAGAAGTAAAATAAAACGTAGATATACGTTCGGTCACTTTCGCGAGTGAACGTATATCTACGTGTGGACAGTTTAAGGGTTAAGAAATAATGTCACGTAGGTTAGTCTATTTCAGACCCCCAAAAATACACTTGCAATGTCGTGTGGGTATTGAGAGTGATAAATAATTTGTCAAAAGACACTCCTTGTAGGATGGTTACGGTATATTTACGAGTCTGTGAGAGGAGGAGTACCCGCATGTCTGTCCAGCTTTAATATCGGCCTAGAAGTGAGGCCGACGCCTGTCCGTGGGCATACACATGCGCACCAGCGTCTGACGTCACACTCAAATGGACCGGCTATGTAAAGCTAAGATAATTCTAATACACTACACAGTGTATATATGATACTGACACGACAGCAACAGCACTTACGAAAATACACTTACATAAATGTTCGAGTTTGGAGATGCACGAAAACCGAGGGACCACTGTATATATGTTGCGGGGTCGGCGGCGGACGAGAGTTTGTCTGGAGACTGGACAAAATTCTTATTGAATATTTCGCTATCATCATCTCTACAGCTTATTTATCTATCACAATTCATCTAATATGACATAATATACAATATAAATAACAAAGAAATCTGATACAGTAGACCGTCATTTAGCACGATAGTTACGTTCCTGAAAAAGTCGTATTAGATAATTTCGTGTTAAATAATTAAAAGAACTTATGGGAAAAATAGGGTTACGTTCCTGGGAGTCCCCAAAAAGCCAAACAAGTTTTTTTTAGACCAACAGATCTTACAAAAATAAAAGTGAATATGTAATTGTAGTTCATTATCGTGATGTATAATGGTTTTTTTACTGCTTAAGGCTACAAATGTAATAGAAATAATAGTATTTACCTTAAATTGTGGGTGCTGGTGTTTGTGGATGATTGTGAAGAGAATGGAGAGTTATGCTGTCGCCCTACTGGGCTGAGGTGGATAGTAGAGGTTCTGGAACTGAAGTCGATGGTTGTACTGAGTGTCTAATTTTAAGTCAGTAAGTCAGTCAGTCATTCAGTAAGTCAGTCAAGCCATTCAGTAAGTCAGTCAAGCCATTCAGTTAGTCAAGTCATTCAATAAGTCAGTCAAGTCAGTCAAGTCAGTCAGTAAGTCAGTCAGTCACTCAAACTTTGCAATTCCTAGACTTGAATGCTTAAACCTTTTCTTGTCACTTGCTGGAACACTTGTATGCTTACTGGGTGCCATGATTGCTTGGTAGATTTATGAAAATGCAATAAAAATGAGAAAATGAATGTAAATAAATACAGCGAGCTTCCCGATTATTGTCGTCCTGCACGCGTATGAACCAAACTGAACGCTGGGAGGGATGCGTGGGTGGGTGACGGTGGCGGCGCGCTCAAAATTTTTTCTCCTCCCACGACCGTGTAATATCATTTTTACGTCGTGTTAGATAATAATGTGCCGCAATTCTTCAGTCATGCAATACATAATGTGGAACATAATCTCATGCTAAATGACGGTCTACTGTATTACGGAGACTAGAACGTTGATGGACACCGCTCCACCTCCGGTTTCTCCTCTTCTCTCTTCTCCGTCTACACCCCTCCTTACTTTACAGCGTCCCACTCCTGCTTACAAGTCTTCCTCTGCCTCCATACGTAGACTTTTCTAACCCTCCTAGTCCATAGATACCTCTACCTTCGACTTGTATCTTTCTCTTCATAAATCATGGCTTATTTACAGTGGAATATCCAAGGCCTCAGGGGCAACCAGGGTGAGCTTCAGGTGTTGCTCTCCCAGTTTTCCCCTGTTGGAGTCTGTTTACAAAAACCCAAATTACACTCCGCTGTTATCCGTCCCTTTTTGGGCTATGATTTATTATATTCATCAGATCCTTTTTCCGATGGAACCTTTAACGAGAGTGCTCTTATACACACTGGTATTCCTTACCGTCAGCTCTATGTTCATTCTTCTCTATATTACACTGCAGCCCGTATCCACTTGAATAAGTGGTATACACACTGCTCTTTGTATCTCTTCCCTTCTCGGGCATTGTCTATCCCAGATGTTGCTTTTCTGGCTTCTTCCTTGCCGCCACCCTTTCTGTTAGTTGGCGATTTTAACGCACACCATTTTCTCTGGGGGGGGGTCGCACTGCAACTCCCGCGGCATTCAGTTGGAGGCATTTCTTGCTTCTCTCC